>CM031238.1:165731288-165733788 GCA_018340775.1 Taxus wallichiana var. yunnanensis | reverse complement strand
ATCCTTCCTAATATCGTCCAAAAAAGATATTAATTGATAATTGCTAGTTTCCAACCTTTCTGGAAAAGTAGCCAAAAATGACTTCTTCATATATTTCCACCCTGTGGAAGTAAAAAACCATGATGTATATGGTTGAAACAAATCCCATTTCTCAAAAATATCTATTTGTATTTGAGGGATCTTATAAAAATAAAATAATATATTTTTAATTTTTAGTATTTCTTTATTGAAAAGATCCAAAAAGGCGTCTTTATCACCTATGACTTTGTCTTCAATTATGTTTTTTGAACTTTCTGCTGAACTATATTTTTCTTTTTCTGCAAGCTTCTTCATTCGGAAAGAGATTTCCGATAGTAAATCATCTTTATAAGATTTAATGCTCGAATTAAAAACCGGGTCAAAAAGCGACTTAAAAAAAGGGTTGTTTTCTTCTGAATCTGAACTTTTTGCAAAAGGATAGCAATAACTTTTGTCTAAATTGACAATTTGTTTGCTTATTAAAGGAATTCTATATATATCTTGAATCGAGCCAATATGGATTTTATGATGAATAAATGAATTTAATTGAGTAAGTAAATTAAACGATTTGTACAAGTCATGTATTAATGCTTGGTCACGTAAATATTTAGCCAATAATATATTTACGTGTGACTTGATGAGTGAAATAGTATCTTTCTCTGATAAAACAGGTCCTATTTCATAAATAGAAAAAGAAGAGAGATTGTTATGAGTGGGAACAAAATTTAATAATTTTCCATATGTAATATTCTTATTTTTTATATGAATTCTTTCTCTTTCTATGTAAGAAGCTAATCTTTCTGTATAATATACATAAGGATGATGTAAATAATCTAAAAATTCAAACGTATTTGCTTTTAAAAAAGAAGTTCTCAATGAATTTTTATTAGATAGTTTTAAAGGATTTAACCAATTGTCTCGATTATTGAATATTCTCGAAATACCAGTGTTATCAAAGAATTCCATGTAATTTTTTTCATTATCGAATAAATCAATAATTGACTCATTCATCGGTTTATCATTAAAACCTAATGAAGCTATTGTTTCTTCATCGATCAAGGATTCCGATTTTTTTGAAGGGATTGATTTTGATTCGATATCCCTCGGTGCGAGTTCGTCCAAGATTATACCAAAAAGTTTTTTCGTAGTTTGATACCAATCAAAATTACTATTATTATAAGTCGATAGTTCAATCGAATCAAACTTTCCATATTGACCAAAATATTTAATAGTAAATAATTCAATTGGATCGAACACAATGTTTTTCAAATTGTTTTGTTTAGAACAAAATACAAGACGTTTCAACTCTTTTTTCAAGTATTCGATCTGAATGGACGATGCAGAAATATTCAAATTACCATTGATATTTCTGGAAGCTCGAATAATAAAGTGATTGAACCATTCTTCCTGATATATTCTCCAACTTGATGAATGCTGGTTAATTGCATCTTGTGTTACATTGTTCAAAATGTCTTTTTTTATCCAATTTGTTCGAATCTGATCTTTCAAATTCCGACTGAACCTTTTGATTAGATAGATAATATCTAAGACCTTTGTAAATTCTTTCCATTCAAAATTGTATTTATGTATGAATTGTATGAATTCAAACTCTTGTTGATAGTATACTCTTGTCATTTGCAAAATGGGTCGATGAAATCTATTTGTTAAGACCTTTGTAAATTCTTTCCATTCAAAATTGTATTTATGTATGAATTGTATGAATTCAAACTCTTGTTGATAGTATACTCTTGTCATTTGCAAAATGGGTCGATGAAATCTATTTGTTAAGACCTTTGTCAATTCTTTCAATTCAAAATTGTATTTATGTATAAATTGTATGAATTCAAACTTTTGTTGAGATTGAGAGTATACTCTTGTCATTTGCAAAATGGGTCGATGGAATCTATTTGTCACTTTTTTCCATTCAGAAGAGTATTTTTTTACTATTTTTCTCCATTGCAAATAGTACTTTATATTTCTAATAGTATTTCTAATAGTATACTTATCCAATCGATAACTCGAAAATAAAAAGTATCGATAAGGTTTACATAATGATTTATATTTCTTAAATCCTTTATTCAACAAAAAAAATTTAAAATAGAATAAATATACTCTCCAACAGAATCTATTGAATTTTTTTTTAAGATAATCTTTAATTAATAAGTTCTTCCACAAATAGAATCTCTTGAATCCTTTTTGAAGATAATTGTTAATTATCTTCATAAATGCGTTCTTCAACAAATAGAATCTCTTGAATCTTTTTTGAAGATAATTGTTAATTATCTTCATAAATGCGTTCTTCAACAAATAGAATATATATATATATATATATATATATATATATATATATAAATTGATAATAGAATGTATACATAATATATATATATATATATATATATATATATATATATATATGTATATGTATATGTATATGTATATGTATATGTATATGTATATGTATATGTATATGTATACATGTATA
>CM031238.1:165551288-165726288 GCA_018340775.1 Taxus wallichiana var. yunnanensis | reverse complement strand
TAACCGAAGTATTTTTCATATATTATATTGTATAAAATAAACTTGTTTTAAAAATAGTAAAACCTTATATCATAACTTACAAGATCCAATTTTTCTTGGTAGACAATAAACTTGAACACTCACTTCGTGATGATCTAGAAAACATCACAACCAAACTAGATTACTACATTACCCTTTTTATTGACAGGTTGAAGTTGAGTTCCTTGTAAATGATTTGACCACTCCCTTGTTTAAATAGATCAATTGTGATTTTTTGAGACTTGCCAAGTAACCTTCATAACTCTGAAAAGGATACATTAAGCTTCCTTCATTTACCTTGTTATGTGAGGTGTCACTTTATTCTTTGGATTGACCCCGAATGAACATTTGTGACCTTTTTGGATGCCCTTCTAGGAGTCCCTTTTTCACCATTTTGCAGCTGTAGGAAGCTACTTAAATTGAAAAGTTGGGTTTTGTATCAGCTCGTCATTCTAATCCAGGTCAATGAAATACTTATCCGCCTTTGCAAACCCCTAGTAATTTTACTAGAAAATTACCTGAGAACTTCGGTTTAGAAAAATATCATTCCAGGTTAGTTTGGAAAAGGAATTTTGTAGGCCTCTGGTCACAGTTTGATGAGGTCAAACTGGACCAATTACAACTCATCGCCATTTGAAAACTATTTTCTAGTTCTCAGTTCCATCGACTCTGATGAATTCTCCTTATAGGGGAACTTGTAGGAAGTTCCTCGTTACGCGTTCATCCATCAAACATTAGTTTTGGATGTGGTTTTCTGAGCCCTTGAGATAACTTTCAATCATTTGCAACTAGGCCAATTACAACCGATGGCCCCAGAAAACTAGCCACCAATCGTAAACCGTTTGCTAGTTCCAAATTTTGTCAGTTCCTATGAACTCTTGGTTTATAATTGGGCACGTAGAATGTTAACCATGGTGTGTTTTCTCATTGGAAGAAAACATTTGAAAGTGGATTCTTAGCCTCCGAGCTTGACTCGAACGCTTTTGTAGCTAACAAGAAAATGTAAAAAGAGAGTTGTAGGACCCCTGTTGGGTTGCCAAACCACCGTGGAAACTTTTGACACATGTAAATAACTGTTTGAAAACTCCATAGTGTAACTTGTTGTGTGAAATAGAACTTTTGACAAAATGGTGTTTCTCTCTCTTCCTTTCTCTTTCTCTCTCCTTGGATTACGAAATGAAGTGAAATGAAATGTAATGAATACATGTCTCTAAACCTTTTCTTTCGATTGCAAATTTGTAATTATTATTATATGTAAATGGGAAACTGAAAAATGTTAATTATGTTAGATTAGGGTGGATGCCATGCCAACAATTTATTGTTGATTTCATGCTCACATGGTTTTGCAGGATGCAAGAAAGATGGTGAAAAGGTGATGTGTAATTCATTATTTATTATTGTAATTTATATAGGTCATTGTAAAATGAATAAATGTATAATGTAGTCTCTTGTTACAGAAAATTTATATTTGAAATTTGCTAATATGTATGAGATGCTAGTTTTAGGGATATCTTAGGAAATGTGCATTTAATCACAGGTTCAATTTGATTCATAGTTGTGTATAAAAAAAGGGTTTGATATATATATAGTAAATGAATTTGAAGTTAATATATTGTAGTGCTTTTCAGTGTGCAATAAATGATTAATTAATTATTGGGTTGTATTCTTACCTTGTAAACATAATAAAGATATTTAATCGAAACACTCAACCCTAGTATAAGATCTGTGCATAACATGTCTTCATGTGTGATCCTTTTACCATAGAAGAGATTGAAACCGTAGAATGAACTTAAACTTTACACTCGATGGAACATCCTAGTTTAGGTAAATAAGAGCCCAAGAATGGGTTTATCGTCTTAGTCGTATGTTTAGTGACATCATCATAAACCTGACAGATAGGAGCAACACAGTCAAACTTTATCTAGAGTAAGTAGAGCTAACTCTTCCTTCGTATCCTAGTGGACTACCTTGTCTTCCAAAGATAGATTTAGAATTAAATTTCTTCATCGAATGAATTGCTTGTGGGACCCAGATGACATCATGGAGCTAGTGAAATAATTTTACTATCACTTAAAATTTAGTTAATGAACTCTTTATATCCTCTCAACTAAATGTCTTATCTTTGGCTAGTGACAATATAATGTCTTGAATGTTTAGGGAGGGATTTTATGGTGAATATGTTTTTGTAGTGTCCACTTTCCTTTAACACCTTTTTGATACTAATCATGATATTGTTGATTATATTATAGACATGATTATGGACCTTATTATAGTATGATGATAGATGTAGATCATGGATTATTGTTGACTTGATTTAGTTATGATGCATGATGATTATTAGAGGCATTTTGGATATTGATGATGATATACTATTTGACATGGTTATATTATGGATGTTGTGCGGACTTGTGATATTTGGATATTGTGAGTAGACCTAGAAATGAAAATTATTGGATGATGATATAGTTGTTGATAAAACTATAAATGATATTGTTAGATTACTTTGATGTTGTTGTGATTCATATATCTAAATGATTTTGGGAATTATATTTATATTATTTTGGATGTTACGATACGCAGCACGAGGTGAAGGAGGTATTTGTGTTTTTCAGGTTAAAATATCTCATCAAACATTGGGGGACCTGGAGACTAACCAGATTGGAATTCTAAATGAATTCAACAAGGTCACCATGTCAACTAGTATTTGTTTGTGTGTGTTAGGGATTCCTATGGGGGGGATTACCTTTAAATGTGACCAATGGGTTTAATGTATTTATTTTATTTTGTCCCTTTGTTTATGTTTGCATTTGTTTATGTTTGCATTTGTTTATCTTGTGGTGCTTTTACCCTTTCATTAATTATTAAATGGTGTGTAAATATTGTGAGTAATCATATTGTTGAAATAAATAAATCAAATATGTCATAAGAAAGTAATTAATAGAGTTGTTGGCCTTGAATTAAAGTGTTGTAAGAGATGTGTAAGTTAACTTTTGAGTGTGAAACACTCCACCTTCTTGGAAATTCAAAATTGTCCTTGGAGGTTGATTTTGGAGGCTTGTGGGACAAGTTAAACTTGTCCCATAGCTCTTAAATTTAATTACCAACTAGACCTATGGTTGGAGAGTTGATATTAGAGTTTTTTAATGCTTTTGAGAAGGCAAATTGTAGGTTTTAATTGCACTTTTCTTACATGATTTAATTTCAGTCCTTTGGGGTGTGGGTTGGATTTGAGTGTGTAAGTAAACTGTCATATTATTCACCCACCTATTTATTATGCATTGGAGAATGAAGTTGACTTTGGGGGTTGGAATTGAGGATATGTGAGGATATGTTTGTAATGGAAATATTTTTTCATGGTTATGGAAGTTTAAATTAGAATGTGAAAGAATGATACGTATTTTGTATGTTGTATTTTGAAATCAAATGGAAAGGAAGTTGTAAGAGTTTCATTTGAATTAATGGAAGTGGTTTTGTCTTGTCCATATGATATTATTCCATTGGAAATATGTGTTTAGCATGCACTATGAAATCCCTGTTTGGAAAGTGGAAAAGTGAAACACATGAGAAGAAAATGTATTATTTTGCCTTGTATATAATATATGATTTTGGAAGGAATAAAAGAAGGATGTTACAAAGTTGTCTTTTGGAATCAATAAATGATGTATTAAATTTCTGAAATTTACACTATGGTATTGAATCTAAACTTTTAAATGTTATTGTAATTTCTCATTGAAAGAAAGGAATGCGTATGAAGGAAATGTAGTACTTTGTTTTGTGAAGTGCATGATTTGAAAAGAATAAAAGTTAAATTTTTGTCTTTATAATTTGATTGAAGGAATGATTTTTTTGAAACTAGCATGAAATGAATTCATTTGTAAGGCAAGTAAAATAAGAACCATTGAGCTAATTTTGTTGTTTCCATTTTTGCTTCATGTTAAACTCTGTAACTTTTACCATAAATGGACAGACCGAACCTGCAATTAAAAAATAACAATAAAAAATTAAAATTGAATATTCCAGTATATAAATAAGTTCAATTAGAAAAAGACATTTAAAGGAAATCTTTCAAAACTGGAAAAATTGAGTTCAAAGCTTTCACAGTCGTTTTGTTGTCAAAATTATAAAATTTCAAATTGGAACTCAATCAAATAGATCTACCTCACAAAATTATCCTAAATCCACCTAAGAACAATTCTCCATGTCTATTTGACATGTTGAGAGAGGAAGAATATCAAATTGAACAAATCTCACAAGTTAAAATTTACTGTTTGCACTGTAAAAGCCTACAGATCGTTTTCTTGAAATTGACCCCTTAAAATTTATCAAAATAAAAAATTAATGATTCTTGAGTAAAGAGGACGTTGAGATATTTCTAGAAATTCCTTGTTTTCCCAAAACCGAGCTCTCTATAAAAATTTATGGCCTTCTGAAGTTTTTCTTCACTTGGCGTCAAAAACTTTTTGTTGGGAAAAATTTCCTTTGGCGAGGCTGCGGGCCCTAATTTTTCTCTTAGCGCTTTGAAAATTTTTTGGGAAATTTTTCCTATTTTCCCCACCACCCCGTTGTCCCATTGCCAATTAGAGGCTACGATGTGGTAGCATGAGGTGTTGGCGGAGGGCAGACCCCTTTTCAAGATTAGTGCTTCCAAAAATTTTTAGGAAAATTTTCCTAATTTTCCCTGCCTTGACCATCCAATCGAGAGGCTATCACATGCCACATTGAGGCATTGGCAGAGGGGCAGATCCATATTTTAACTTAGTGCTTCAAAAAAATTGGAAATTTTTACTACATTTCTCTGCCACCTGTAGGCCCATGACCCTAATCGGGAGATGCCACGTGGCATCGCGAGGTATTAGCAGAAGAACGGGTTCCTTTTTGCCTTTGGCGTTTTCAAAAAAATTTGGAAAATTTTTCCTATGTTTTCCCTCCATCCCCCTCGGCCCTTAGCTAATCAACAGCTGCCACGTGGCATCACGAGGTGTTAGTGGAGGCGTGGGTGAATTTTACCCTTTTACCTTCGGGGCACTAAACCTTTTTATCCCCGCCACCCCGCTTTCCTCGTGTTGGCTTAGGAGGTGCCACATGTCCCTTGCGGACTTGTGGGAGTGCAAGAGAAAAGTTGGCTTTTCACCCCGCGTGAAAAATTTCCAAAAATACCTCCCTTTGCCTTGCTGACCCAACAACTCCTCCAGGAAATATTTCTCCCTGCGGCCCGTAGAGCTGGCCTTGGGGTAAATTTTCTCCCCTAGTCCCATAGGCTGCTCTTGGGGAAAATTTTCACCCTAAGGCCCACCAGCCCATAACTCAAGAAATATGAGGAGTTATGAGGACTTATTTATATCACTGGAAAGGTGAGAAAATTTCCTATCCAATGAGAATAATTTAGTGAAATTTTGAATGTGTTAATTTTGATAAAATCAGCTTGAATCTTTAAATCCTATTAAAGAGTGGGTATGGTGAGGAATTACCATCTGAACCTAATTGAACTTCCTAACCCTAATTTTTTGAACCTTATGACCTCTAATAATTTTTAATACAAGATAAGTATATTCTAGTGGATTATAATTGTTCTAGAACTTGTTAGTGACAACTGTTGTCTTGTAACCTGGTTGTAGACTCTCTCTTAAAAAAAAAAAATTATTCCATAATTTTCCTAACTAATCCTAGGTTGTTCTTGGGTCTCAAGTGGGTTGTTTTAATGGACATCACACTTGGTATCAGAGAAGTGGTTCAAAATATTGGGCCATTGGGAACACTAGAAAAATTGAGACATGAACCTTAAACCTAACATTTAAATCTAGAAAACAACTTAGTTTAGAAATTACATATTTTAGTAAACATGGAAATTGAATAAAACTTAGAAAGATGAACTAACTCTCACCTTGGTCTATGCAGGAGGCACAAATGAGACGAGGGATATTTTCACATAGACCTAGACTTACCACCACCATATCATGTTGTAGCAGCCATCCTACCCCAGATTTTGTAGACTCTTCAAGATGTTAATGCCGCTCTACGTAGAGGATTAGTAGGAGGACATACAGCTAGACATGATAGAGTCACTTCCATTGAGGGTCATGTATCTCCTTAACCTAGTGAGGAGCATGGAGGAGAGAACTCCCATGCAGAGTCATCCAGAGAAGAGTCACCATAGAGGGGACAGGGTGACCGAGTTTTAGGACATAGAGAGAGGTCTCGGAGCCCTAGGCTTAGGGATGAGCATATAGAGAGGCCTAGAGGCTGTTAGACCATAGCTGTAGATCACATCAGGGAGATCCTGAAGCTTCAACCATCACATTATTCTAGTGACATAGGTGGATTTTAGGTAGAGGCCTAGTTAGTGAGCTTGAGCGGGTGCTTCAAGCTCTGTCCTTATTCTAGTAACATGAAAGCTCGTGTTATGATCCATCTACTGAGGGATGGAGTTGGTGTTTGGTGGTGGATAGAGGAGCAGAAGCTCCATGTTGATTCTGAGATAGTTACCTAGGATCTCTTCAAGAGTGTTTTCGGAGTAGATATTTGTCACAGAGGTTCATTCAATAGCGGATAGATGAGTTCCATGACCTCCGACAGGAATCTCTTACAATGGTTGAGTATGAGAGTAGATTTCTGGATCTACTCCGTATGTTGATTACATGCAGGATGAGCAGGTGTAGATCCACAGGTTCATCCGGGGCCTGAACCTAGACATTGGAGGTGTAGTACGGATCCATTGTCCACAGACATTAGTTAAGGCCGTCGAGAAGGCCTATATAGTAGAGGAGACTCAGGGAAAGACCCAACAAGCTAGAGATTGAGTCCGAAGCTGCATACAGTAGATGTAGGACAACAAATTGAGGGGGTCAGTACCTCTTCCTCATGGTGGAAAGGGTTCAACATAGTCATCTTTTAGACCACAGAGAAGTTGCAACAACAGTCTCACCCACCTTATAGACCTCCAAAGAGATTTGATGCACAGAAAGGTCGGAGTATGGGGCCTTCTCCTAGGGGTCCCATCAGAACATTGGGTGCCTAAAGAGCTCACTCAGTAGGATCTCGCTAGCAGAGACCTTAGTAAACCACAGTCGGATCATTAGGATCCACACCATGACTTGCAGAGTATCAGATGGACTGCTTCATAGGGTAGAGGATTAGGTAGTTGTTTTGGTTGTGGTGTTACTGGACATTTTTGGAGAGACTACCCACAAAAACCTAATAACAAGGGTAAGAAACATATCTCAGAGACTACTGTTGGTAATATGGGGTGCAGTCATAGGATGTACGTAGTAGTCGAGAACCACTAGGTAGAGCATTAGAGTATAGTTATTGAGACTACAAGTAACATTGGTGGTATTCCTACCTCTATTCTGTTTGATTTTGGTTCTTCTGATTCTTTCATTACACCATCTCTAGTAGAGCGATGTAGGCTGGTGGAAGCTAGGTAGGGTCATAGTTGGGATCTTGAGATGGCTTCTGGAGCCAAGTATCTCTATAGACTCCTTATTTAAGGAGTGTGTGGTAGAGTTGGGACCTTTCAACACTAACTCGGACTTCCGTATCCTTCCTTTGGGCTCATATGGAGTCATCTTTGGTATGGATTGGTTGTCTACACACGGGGCCATCTTGGATTGTTACCATAAGATTATATCTTGTGTAAATGATTTAGGAGTTGAGTCGGTGATTGTAAGGGTTAGGAGACTCGTTTCTATTTGCACCATCTCTACTATGCGGCTTAACCGGTGTGTGTGATGGGGTTGTCGGATGTATCTTTATTGATCAAGTGTGAGATCAGAGGATGGGTCTAGTGGACCATTGCTAGATGATCACCCCATTTTGAGAGAGTTTTCATGTCTTTCTTGGGGACCTACTAGGGATACCACCCCCACGTGAGATTGATTTTTATATAGATCTGGTTCCGGGAGTAGAGCCTATCTCACAAGAACGTTATCGGATGACCACCCCATAGCTCTTCGAGCTCAAGTTGTAGCTGGAGGGTCTCCTAGAGAAATGCCTTATCCATCCTAGTGTATCCCCTTGGGGTGCACCGGTGATTTTTGTGAATAAGAAGGATGGATCCTTGTTGTTGTGTATAGATTACCTCCAGCTGAATAAGGTAACGATCGAGAATCGTTATCCCCTTCCGCTTATTGATATTTTTTGATCGGATGAAGGAGCCACAACTTTCTCTAATATATACCTTAAGTCGAGTTACCATCAATTGAGGATTTCGGAGGTGGAAAGTCATAATACCACCTTACGTATGAGATATGGCCACTATGAGTTCACATGGGTGCCTTTTGGTTTAACGAATGCCCCCTTGCAGTGTTTATGAGTTTGATGAATGGGATATTTAGGACCTTCTTAGATAGATTTTTTCTCATCTTCCTTGATGAAATTTTGATTTACTCACATATACGTGAAGAGCACGAGGGCACCTTCGCGAGGTCCTTCAGTGTCTTCACGAGTAGCAACTCTTTGGAACTTGGAGAAGTGTGCATTATTTCAGACGGAGGTGCAGTATTTAGGTCATATCATTTCTAGGAAGGTATCGCTGTTGATCCTTCCAAGATTAGAGCTATTATGGATTGGCTAGCACCCACTATTGTGATTGAGGTGCGCAGCTTCATGGGACTAGCAGGTTACTACAAGAGATTTGTTCAAGATTTCTCTCAGATTACGCACCCCATCAATTCCCTTCAGAGGAAAGGGAAGAAGTTTGTTTGGTCGGATAGGTGCAAGTAGGCCTTCATACACTAAAGGAATGTCTCACTACATCACCTATTCTTGCAGTCCCGGATCCACAGGGTGAGGTTTTTCACTTGCACAAATGCTTCTTTAGCAGGGCTTGGAGGTGTGTTTATGCAAGAGGGTAGAGTAGTGGATTTTGAGTCTCATAAACTCAAATATTACGAGCTTAATTATCCAACTCATGATCTTGATCTTGTGGTAGTTGTGCATGATTTTGTTTGATGGAGGCACTTTCTGCTTGGTCAGATATTCACACTCAGGACAAATCACTTGAGTCTTCACCTCCTCTTCACGTAGCCCAATCTCAATGCTCGTCAGTGACATTGGATGGAGCTACTTTGTGAGTATGATATGGAGATAGAGCATGTGAAGGGGAAGGAGAATGTGGTGGCGGACTCTCTCAACAGAAGGAGACATGTGGCTATGGCCACCTCAATCAGCATAGATTTACAGAGTAGGATTCTTCAGTAGCTTCCTCTTGACAGCTTCTACATTGCAGTTCATCTTGGTAGAGTCCCGGAGATGGAGGCTTGAGGCGGGACATCTTGTAGAGGCACATCGTGCACCCTATTCAGCCCATCTAGGGGTGAAGAAGATGCACACAACCTTGAGACAGTTATATCATTGGAGAGGACTTCATAGATACGTGGCCCAGTTTGTGTCACGATGTTTAGAGTTCAGAAAGTAAATGTTGAGCATCAACATCTAGCTAACCTTCTCTTTCCTCATGATATACTGGAGTGTAAATGGGACACCATTTCCATGGAATTTATTGTTGGGATACCGATTTCGAGATATCACCACGATGCCATCATGGTCACGATTGATAAATTGAAAAAAGTGGCTCACTTTTCTCTAGTGAAGACCACTTATACTGACTAGTGCGATGGCATGGGTATATTTGGATGAGATTGTCGGGTTACACAAGATTCTGCGAGAAGATCATTAGTGACCGTGTTCCTTTATACACTTCCCATTTTGGATTACCATACATGCATGCCCTCGTAACGAAGATCAATTTCAGCATAGCGTATCACCTTAAGACAGATTGGTAGATGGAGCAAGTGAATCATGTTTTAGAGGACATGCTCAGGATGTATGTGATGGATCAACAGTCTAGATGGGAGGAGTACATGTACTTGGTGGAGTTTGCCTACAATAATAGTTTTCAGAGTTCTATAGGCATGGCTCCTTTCAAGGATTTGTATGGTAGAGAGTGCAGGACACCTCTTAAATGGGACAAGTTAGAGGACATGGTTTCTCTTAGACCAACTTTGTTGCAGGACATGGAGTAGTAGGTGTTTTTGGTAAGACAGAGACTACAGGAGGCACATGACAGGCAGAAGAAGTATGTAGATCAGCATAAGACTGACCATAGTTTTGATGTGGGCATGAAGGTGTTCCTTAAGGATTCCCATGGGGGATCACCTTTAAATGTGACCAAGGGGTTTTATGTATTTCTTTTATTTGGTCCCTTTGTTTATGTTTGCATGTGTTTATCTTGTGGTGCTTTTACCCTTTCATTAATTATTAAATGGTGTGTAAATATTATGAGTAATCATATTGTTGAAATAAATAAATAAAATATGTCATAAGAAAGTAATTAATAGAGTTTTTGGCCTTGAATTAAAGTGTTGTAAGAGATGTGTAAGTTAAATTTTGAGTGTGAAACACTCCACCTTCTTGGAAATTCGAAATTGTCCTTGGAGGCTAATTTTGGAGGCTTGTGGGACAAGTTAAACTTGTCCCATACCTCTTAAATTTAATTACCAACCATACCTACAGTTGGAGAGTTGAGATTAGACTTTTTTAATGCTTTTGAGAAGGAAAATTGTAGGTTTTAATTGCACTTTTCTTACATGATTTAATTTCAGTCCTTTGGGGTGTGGGTTGGATTTGAGTGTGTACATAAACTGTCATATTATTCACCCACCTATTTATTATGCATTGGAGAATGAAGTTGACTTTGGGGGTTGGAATTGAGGATGTGTGATGTGACATCCTACATGGACCCACCTCATCCTCTTCTATTAAATTCAAATTCCTTTCCTTGTTTTGGGGTTGCTTCATTTTGGAGACTTCATTCTTCGGCGAATTATTTTACTATTTTGGAGCTCGGCTTTTGGAGAAGTTTGAAGATTGTTGCATGCTTGTTTATGGCTGATTTGGATTGCTTTCATTGGGATAAAGATTGTTGTTTTGGAACTTGGAACAAATCCATCATGGAGAGGTAGGATCACGGCTCTTAAAATGCTCTTCTTTTATGAATGTATATGTTAATGTATGAATGTTTTGGCATGTTTGTGGGCTATTGGATAGATGGCCTAGGAATGGTTTAGGAGAAGACTATGGGGTTTATTCTGTGGGAGGCACAAGTGTGTTTTAGGGAGGTATAAGGGTGGAGGGAGTTGGGATTTGGGTTCCACCTTACAAAGAAATAGTTTGCATTTCTTTACACAATATGGGGTGCCATAAGAGGTTGGGGAGGCATAAGGAAATGTGAGTAATAAGGGGTACTTGGGGAGGCATAAGGAATGTTAGGGATTTGATATACTATATTTTGGTGGTTTGTAATTCAAGTGGTGATACCCATTTCCCCTTTTGGGAGGCATAAGAAGCATCCCCCATAGTTTCTTGCTCCTTTGGCTTGCTTGAGGAAGCCTTAGTATTGTTTTTCATGTTTTAATGTAGTTGTAAACTACATTCTATTTTAGACTGTGTTTTTATTATGAAAGTGTTACTTGTGTGTTTGTGGAAGCTTGTTGTTGTCATGAGTTGGATCACATCTTTTATTGCATTGTGGTTGGGGCTCGGGGGCCAATGAAGAAGGATGGATTCTCCTTTTCATTGGATGTCTTGGTTGGGTGGAGAGAATTTCCTTTTCCCTACTCTTGTTGTGATCAAATTGGAAGAATGAGAAATCTGCATGTTGTTGTTCTGGAGTTGAGATAAAGACAGTTTGACAGTCCCTTGTGAAATGAAATCTTATTGTAACCTTTCCCACTTGAAGTGGATGAACTTGTATATGTTTGTAATGGAAATATGTTGTAGTGGTTATGGAAGTGTAAATTGGAATGTGAAAGAATGATACATATTTTGTATGCTGTATTTTAAAATCAAATGGAAAGGAAGTTGTAAGAGTTTCATTTTAATTGTGAAAGTGGTTTTATCTTGTCCATATAATATTATTTTATTGGAAATCTGTATTTAGCATGCACTATGAAATCCCTGTTTGGAAAGTGGAAAAGTGAAACACGTGAGAAGAAAATGTATTATTTTTGCCCTGTATATAATATATGATTTTGGAAAGAATAAAAGAAGGATGTTACAAAGTTGTCTTTTGGAATCAATAAATGATGTATTACCTTTCTCAAATTACATTGTGGTATTGAATCTGATCTTTTAAATGTAATTGAAATCTCTGATTGAAAGAAAGAAATGCGTATGAAGGAAATGTAGTACACTATTTTGTGAAGTGCATGATTTGAAAAGAATAAAAGTTACATTCTTGTCTTTATCATTTGATTGAAGGAATGAAACCTTTTGAAACTAGCATGAAATAAATTCATTTTCAAGGCAAGTAAAATGAGAACCATAGAGCTAATTTTGTTGTTTCCATTTTTGCTTCATGTTAAACTCTGTAACTTTTACCATAAATGAACAAACTGAACCTACAATCAAGAAATAATAATGAAACATTAAAATTGAACATGCTAGGATATAAATGAGTTCAATTAGACAAAAACACTTAAAGGAAATCTTTCAAAACCTAGCAAAACCGAGTTCAAAGCTTTCACAGTCGTTTTGCTGTCAAAATTGTAAAATTTCAAATTGGAACTCAATCAAATAGATATACCTCACAAAATTATCCTAAATCCACCTAAGAACAATTCTCCATGTCTATTTGACATGTTGAGAGAGGAAGAAGATCAAATTGAACAAATCTCACAAGTTAAAATTTACCAGTTTGCACTTTGTAAAAGCCTACGTATTATTTTATTAATGTTTTTTTGAGTAAAGAGGAAGTTGAGAGATTTCTAGAAAGTCCTCATTTTCCCAAAACCAAGCTATCCATCATAAGTTATGGCCTTCTGAAGTTTGTTTTCACTTGGCGTGAAAAAAAAATTTGGGAAAAAATTCTTTGGCGGGCCCAAAATTTTCCCTTAGCACTTTGAAAATTTTTTGTGAAAAGTTTCCTAATTTTCCCTACCTCACCATCAGCCCGCAGCCAATCAGAGGCTAGTACATGGCACCATGAGGCGTTGGCGGAGGTGTGGACCCCTTTCCAAGCTTAGTGCTTCGGAAAATGTTTAAATTTTTTTCCTAATTTTCTCGCCGCCCGCTTTGACCTTTGACCAATCGAGGCTGCCACATGTCACAACGAGACATTGTGAGAGAGGGTGGATCCTTTTTAACTTAGCACTTAAAAAAATTGGGAAAAATTGTCTACATTTTCTCCACCGCCCGTTGGCCCGCAACCAATCAGGAGCTGCCACGTGGCATTGCGAGGCATTGGCGGAAGAGCGGGTTCCTTTTTTCCTTTGGAATTTTCAGAAAATTTTGGGAAAATTTTCTTAAGTTTCCTCGCTGCCCTGCCGGCCCTCAACCAATCAGGAGCTACCACATGGCATCATGAGGCGTCGGCGGAGGTACACGTGAATTTTACCCTTTTTGCCTTCGGGGCACTAAACCTTTTTTATCCACGTTGCCACGCTTTCCCCGCATTGGCTTAGGAGGAACCACATTGCCCTTGGCCGACTCATGGGAGCATGGGTGCAAAGTTGGATTTTCACCTCGCACGTGAAATTCCGAAAATGCCTCCTGCCATCGCTGACCGACGGCGATGAATCCTCTAGAAATATTTCTCCCCGCGGCCCGCAAACCCGCCCTTGGAGAAAATTTTCTACTTTGGGCCCGTAGGCCCGCTCTCGGGAAAAATTTTCACCCCAAGCCTGCTGACCCATAACTTGAGAAATATGATGAGTTAGGAGGACTTCTTTATATCAATAGAAAGGTCAGAAAATTTCCTATCAAAATAGAATAATTTAGGGAAATTTGAATGTGATAATTTTGAGGAAAATTAAGTGGAATCTTTAAATCTGTTAGAGAGTGGGTATGGTGAGGAATTACCCTCTAAACCTAATTGAACTTTATAACCCTAAATTTTGGGACCTTATGACCTCTAATAATTGTTAATAAGAGAAAAGTATATTCTAGTGGATTAAAATTTTTCTATAACTTTTTAGTGACAAATTTTGTCTTATAACCTGGTTGTGGACTCTCTTAAACAAAAAAAAAGTTATTCCATAATTTTCCTAACTAATCCTAGGTTATTGTTGGGTCTCGAGTGGGTTGATTTAACGGGCATTACATTTTGAACCTTAATCTAATCTATAATAGGGCATAAATATTGAGTGAAAATTGGAATTAAACTAAACCTTAGTTGATTAGGAGGTTAACTTGTGGGTAGAAAATTATAAGTAACTCTTTGCAAACGAAATTGATTTGAAAGATGTTGACTTTAGAGAACCTAGGAAAATGAAATCTTGTCCCGAAATCCCTTTTCATACCCTTTTATGACATTAAGAATAAAAAAATTCACATGTGGAATCATGAAATGTAGAAACATGGGATCTTACCTTGAACACAAATCACTTGTGGTTCATGTGTAGTTTATGATGCTTCTAAGCATGTACTTCTTCTAGATGTCATGCAAGTACTTTTGTAACACTTTTGTTATAAAGCAATGGTAATAGTGAGACCATAATGCGATGTAAAAGTAAAAAAACAAGATTTGAGGTTAGGAATAATGCCACTCTTGGAGTCCTTATAACTCAATTAAACATTTTCATTTGTTACAAAGAATATGAGTTTCCCTTGGTGAGATCAAACTTCGAGAAAAAAAACAAAAGATATATACATAAAATCTAAATACAATTTCTGTTGTGGGAATGTTGAATCGGGAAATAAAGATATCATGATTGAATAATGTTTATGGGAAAAAGGTATCTTGAATCTAAACCACCATCCTTAAATCCTAATATTGCTTTCTAGACATCAAGTCAGATTTACTTGAGTTGCTAGGGTAAAATGTAGACATTTAATAAATATTTGAGAAGCATATTTCTTAACATAAGAACAAGATATTTAAGTACTTTATATGTAATTTGAATTATGCCAAATAAGTATGTAAGTTATGGAAATTTCCGTAAAGGGAAAAAAAGAGCCAACTTAAAATGGTCAAACTGTAATTTAATTGTGGAATGAACTTAAGAATATGTTGGTGGAAAAAGAAGAAAATTATCCTTGCACTATGATGTTCTTGGAATGTTAATCGTAACTAAGATACAATTAAAGAAATGATGTGTTGTGGGTTTTCCAATCCTTGAGTCCTTTTTCTTATGGTTGGGTTATTGCTAGTATTCGTTCATTGGGGAAAATGTTGCATAGACATTTATATGATGTTGTCATGTGTCTATGTGAGTCGATGACTTATGTAAGTTTCATATGTGTTGTTGAGTTTTCCTTACTTGGAGCCCTTGTGGCGTTGTGTAGTGAGTAATGTAAATAAAAAAATTATCCTGGTATTTTACTGTTGTATTTGTGTGTGTAAAATGTGGGCATTACAATTAGATTTTGATATGTTGATAGATGATAGAATTACTTAGTTTTGAATGATGATTATTGATTTTATATGTATATTGTCTCGATGTTGTTAATACGGACGAAAGGCTAGAGAAGTATTTTTTGTGTTGTAAGACATGTTATCACATTCTTTGGAAGGGGATAGGGATCAACCACATAAGGATGTCGGGTGTTGAGCAATGTGGCCAAAATTTGACAACTTGTGTAATGTTATGTTGTGTTGTTTTTGCATGCCTAGCTAGGAGGTTTCCCATGGGGGTGACCTCACATATGTGGCCATGGGGTGATATGTTTTCCCTTTTCTTTTAATTTTTGTATGTGCTTTATTTTTGTTTTATGCATTTAAAATTTGAAAATTGTTGTCACTTTATTAGCATGTAATAATGTGTCTTAATTAAGCTAAATCCTTCTTATTTGGTTAACTAAAATTGGGATGTGACAAATAGATAATTATGAGGTTAGGTGGTCCTTGTTGTAAGTGAGATTTATGTTGATTTGTGTGTGTTTTACTCCACCCCAACTTCAAAATTCGGATTTTGACTTGGGAGGCCTTTTTGGAGGCTTGTGGGACAAGCTAAGCTTGTCCCATGCCTCTTAAAGTTACCCAAAACCCTACCTATGGTATGGGGAGTTTATTTTTGACATTTTTATCCCTTTTGGAGTGTAAAAGAGAGAAAATAATTGCACTTTCCTTCTACCTCAATTAATTTTTTCCTTAGAAAGCATGGTGTGCAAGTTTGTGTGCCATGTGGGTTGTCATAGTTCTTACAAGCTCATTGATTGTATTGGGCTTGGTGTGTTGACTTGAGTGTGGGAATGGAGGAATGATGAAGTGGCATCCTACATGGAGCCACCTCATCATCCTCACATTCCATTTATTTTTTATTCTTGGATTTTTATGGAATGGGGATTACTTGTTGTTTTTCTTCCTTTTTCATTTTGGAAATTGGGAGCTTGTTGGAGTGCTTTTGGGAATTTTCTTGGTTTGGAGGTGTGAAAGACTTGTGAATTTTTCTAGTATCTTGATGGATAGGTAGGATTATCCATCCTTTTATTTTTTCTTGCTTATGTTGTAAATGTGAAAATGGTGCTTGATAAATATTGTATGAGTGTTGTGATGTTTTTATTTTTGTGGTTGGGTAGTATGCCTTAAGTTGGGTGTGGGAGAAGGACTTATGGGACCATTGGGGAGGGAAAATGGAGTTTTGTGAGGCATGCATTTGGTGGGAGTGTGATTGGGAGTTTCACCTATGGGGAGTGAAAAGGAAATCATGGTCATTTTGTTGCATACTTGTAAGGGAGAGATAAGGATATTATGTTACATTGGTTTTGTGCACTTGGAGGCTTAGGGTGAAACTCCCACTTCACTTGGGAGGCATAAGGAGGTGGTTTCTCATAGTCCTTTCTCCATTTGGTTTGATTTCAAACCTTTTTGTTGTTTGAGAAGTTGTAAACTTGTTGAATATGTCATTTTGGTTGTGTTGAATGTCTTGAATGTATGTTATTTTGTGGAAGCCATATTTGTTGAAAGTTGTCAAAAGTTGCTCAAGACCCCTCATGGTTCTTTGGTTGGGGCTCAGGGGCCATTAATGGGATAGCTTCTCCACTTAGTGGATTAAAATTTGGGCGGAGAGTGTTGCCTACTCCCCTTTCCTTTGTATTTTGATCGTTGTTGTGAAATATTGGAAAGTGCTAAATTTGGATCTACATTTGGGAAGAAGACATGCAAATAGAAAACTTGTATTTTGGCCTTATGGAAAACTCTTATGTGGTCATTTTTTCATTTCATTATTTCCACCTTGAGTGGAAGGTTGTAAAATTGTGTGCTTGGGAGGAAGTTGTATATTCTTTTGTAAATCTCCTTATATTGTAGACTCTTCTAAGAATGTTGCATGAGAAATTTTTACATTTTAAAATGTGTTAGTTTTGTGAAAGGAAAACTACCAATTTGTTACATTGTGTTGTTGAAGCATAAATTTTGAAATGAGTTGAAATGTAAATACATTTAATTTCAATACAAGTTATTTTCACTTCCTACAAAGTGTGATTCTTGCATTTTTACAATCATTGTAAATCTTGTGAAATTTCACTTGTTGTTGGGAGTGGTTTGAAATTTAGTTATGGTGAATGAAAGTAGATGGTTGCTTGTTTTATTGAAGGGAAACAATTTTGGAATATGGTAAAATTTATAGTTATATTCATTGTTAAGTTGAAGGAAGGAAAATATATGGATAAATGTTTAACTTGTAGCTACATTCCTTGTATGAAAAGAAAATAGTAGTTAAAATTCCTAGAATAGAGGAACTTCTCTCCTTTGTTAGCTATAGTAGGTTGAATGAATAAATAAATAAATTTTGTTAGTAGTATTAACTTCTCCTTTAATTAGGATAATTGGGAAAGTTGTATTTAATTGTCTTGTCTTGCTAAGCTATATAACTTGTGTTGATCATCCTCATAACCCCAAATAACAAAAGAGGGATATAAGTTTATATGTGAGTTAATCTTATTTGATTATATAAATTTAATTATAAATTTATTATTATTAATTATATGGGATATATAAAATTATTGGGAAAAATTAAAATGATTTACTATATTATATTAAGTTTGATTATAATAATAATGTTATTATTATTATTATTATATACTATAGGATATATATATTATATTATTAAAGTTTATATTATAAAAAAGGGAATGATAATAAAATCTTGCTTTGAGGTAAATGCCAACCAGAACCTGCGGATTTGGGTTTAGAATAGTGGGAAATAGGGGGTCATGACCCCACCCCCATCCCATATTATATGGGATGAGGGGTGGGGTCACGAAACCCTTCCCCCCTTCCCCCTTTCCCCCTTTTTATATTATATAGGGTTTTTGGGTGGGGTTCGATCCCCACCAAATCTTTAAACTTTTGGGGATGTGGTCATCGAGATCTATGCGGTGGTCAAGAAAAACTAGGTTGAGTAAAAGAAATCTTGTGATTGAGATGACAGGTAGCATTGGTGGTGTTCCTACCTCCCTTCTATTTGATTCTACTTCTTCTAAATCTTTTATTGGACCATATTTGGTAGAGCGATGCAGGTTGGTGGTACTTAAGCATGGTCTTAGTTGGGACGTAAAGATGGATTCTGGAGTCAAAATATCTGTAGAATCCTTAGTTAAGGAGTGTGTAGTGGATTTGGGACCCTTCACCACTACCTCGGATGTTTGTATCCTTCCGTTGGGTTTGTATGGAGTCATCTTGGGCATGGATTGGTTGTCTACACATAGAGCCGAGTGGATTGTTACCATAAGACTATATCATGTGTAGATGATCTAGGAGTTGAGTCAGTGATAGTAGGGGTTTTGAGACCCATTTCCTTTCGCACCATCTACGCCATACGAGGTTAAGTGGTGTGTGCTTTATGGGGTTGTCAAATATATGTTGTCACAGCGATTAATGACAGATCGGAGGATGAGTCTAGTGGACCATCACTTCATGACAATCCCACCTTGAGAGAGTTTTCGATGTCTTTCCGGGGGTGCTGGGGTTACCACCCCACGTGAGATAGATTTTCACATAGATTTGGTTCCTAGAGAAGATCCTATCTCACAACCACCTTATTAGATGACTACCTCACGAGCTGCGAGCCTGAGCTCAAGTTACATCTTGAGGGCCTTTTGGAGAAAGGCCTAATCTATACTAGTGTATCCTTGGGGAGCACCAGTGATATTTGTAAAGAAAAAGAATGAATCTCTAGGGTTGTGTATTAATTACCGCTAGTTGAAAATAGTAATGATTAAGAATCGTTACCCGTTCCATGCATTAATGATTTGTTTGATCAGATGAAGGGGGCCACCATTTTATCTAAGATAGACCTTAAGTCAAGGTTATCATTAGCTAAGGATTATGGAGGAAGATATTCATAAGACCACCTTTCGTACGAGATATGGCCACTACGAGTTCACCATGGTGATTTTTGGTTTGTGAATTCCCCACGGTGTTTATGAGCTTGATGTATGGGGTGTTCAGGACATTCTTAGATCACTTCATGATCATATTCCTTGTTGACATTTTGATTTACTCACGTATGCGTGATGAGCATGAGGGGCACCTTTTCCAGGTCCTTCAATGTCTTCATGAGCAGTAACTTTACGGGAACCTAGAGAAGTGTGCGTTCTTTCAGATAGAGGTGCAGTATTTAGGCCACATCATTTTTGGGGAAGGTATCACAGTCAATCCTTCAAATATTCTAACTATTATGGAATGGCCAACACCCATTAGTGTGATAGAGGTGCGCAGCTTCATGGGCTTGGCAAGATATTATAGGAGATTTTTTCAGGACTTCTCTTGAGTTGCGCACCCCATCACTTCCCTTCAGTGGAAAGAGGAGAGTTTTATTTGGTCATACAAATATGAGCAGGCCTTCGAGGACATTGAAGGAATGCCTCATGACAAATGCCGTTCTTGTAGTACTAGATCCCAAGGTGAGTTTTTTGTATGCATGGATGCTTCTTTGGTAGGAGTTGGAGGTGTTTTGATGTAGGAGGGAAGAGTAGTTTCTTTTGAGTCTCGTAAACTCAAAGATTATGAGATCAATTATCTGACACATGATCTTGAGATTGCAACAGTTATGCATGCCTTGGTTTGAAGGAGACACTTCCTTCTCGGTTAGAATTCTCACTCAAAACTAATCACTTGAGTCTTCGCCACCTCTTCGCGCATCCCAATCTCAACGCTTGTTAGTGGTGTTGGATGGAGTTAATTTTGAGTACGATATGAGATAGAGCATGTGAAGGTGAAGGATACTGTGGTTGCAGATGCTCTTAGCAGGTGGAGACATGTGGTTATGGCCACTGCAGTGAGCATAGATTTACGTAGAAGGATTTTATAGTAGCTTCCTCACGACAGCTTCTACATTGTAGCTAAAGTAGAGATCGAGTCTCAGAGACCCCTTAAAGGGAATTTTGATGGGTTTTCAATAGAGGCGAGATGGCCTTCTTAGGCACGAGAGGCTAGATATACGTTCCCAAAGACAGGGGCTTGAGGAAAAACATTCTAGAAGAGGCACATTGTTCACCCTATTCAGCCCATCCTGGGGTGAAGAAGATGCATGCCACTTTGAGACAATTGTATCACTTTGGAGGGGACTTCATGGATATGTGGCTCGGTTTATGTCATATTGTTTAGAGTGTCGAAAGTGAAAACCAAGAATCAACATCTAGCTGGCCTTCTCTTTCCTTATGTTATACCAAAATGGAAATCGGACACCATTTCCATGGAATTTAATTTTGGGCTACCGATGTCGAGATGTCACGGTGGATAAATTGATGAAAGTGGCTCATTTTTCTTTGGTAAAGACTACCTATATAGCTAGTATAGTGGCATGTGTATATCTAAATGAGATTTTCAGATTGTACAGGATTTTTAGGAAGATCATTTGTGACCACGATCCTTTGTATACTTCCCAATTTTGGACTACCATGTAGCATGCCTCGGGACCAAGATCAATTTCAGCACGACGTATCACCTTGAGAAATATGGATAGGCGGGCGGGTGAATTATATATTAGAGGACATGCTTAGGATTTATGTTATGGATCAAAATTCAAGATGGGAGCAGTATGTGTACTTGGTGGAGTTATCCTACAATAATAGTTTTCAGATTTTGATAGGCATGACTACTTTTCAAGATTTGTATGGCGAGAGAGTGCAGGACACCTCTTGACGGCTCTTAGTTGGGACATGTTAGAGGAAAGGGTTTCTCTTGGGCCAGATTTATTGCAAGACATGGAGCAACGGTGGTTATGATAAGATAGATCTGCAAGAGGCATGAGACAGAAGAAGAAGTATGCCTATTAGCATAGGACTGACCGTAGTTTTGATGTGGGCATGAAGGTTTTCCTTCGTGTCAAGCCACATAAAAGCCCCATCCATTATGGAAAATGTTCTAAGTTAACTTATAGATCGCGGGCCCCTTTGAGATCTTGGTGCGTATTGGTCCTTTGGCCTATCGTCTAGTGTTGCCACCTAGCTTGTCTCGCATCCATGATGTGTTTCATGTTTCAGTACTTAAGAGATATATTGCAAACCCTTCTCATGTTGTAGATTGGACCTCTTTGTAGGTACAGGATCAGGGGTAGGTGATGGTGGAGCCCATTTGCATTATAGAGTGTTGGACCTTAGGCCTTTAAGGTAGAGATATTTACCAGGTTCGAGTGTAGTGGGACAACTATGATGAGACTATGGCTACATGGGAGGATGCTACTTTACTACGACTTCAATTTCCACACATTTCCAGTGACTTCTAGGAGGAATTCGATTCTAAGGGGAGGGGGTGTAGTGCCCACTTCCCTTCGACACCTTTGTTATTGATTATGATACTGTTGACTATACTTATGGATGTTATTATAGCTTTTGATTTGGCATGATGTTAGATGTTAGAGATCATGGACTATTGTTGATTTTGATTCATATATGATGCACATGGGTAATTGGAGAAATTTTATACTATGTTGTTATGATATGATGTTATATATATATATATATATATATATATATATATATATATATATATATATATATTTGTCTCTGTGTTGTTGGACATGTGTTATTTTGTCATATTGAGTAGACCTAGAAAATTGAATTAATCTTGTGATCATATGATTATGGATGAAATTGTAAAGGAGATTGTTTGCTTTCTGGATGATGTTTGATTCATATATATAGATAATTTGGAGTTATATTGTATATTTATTTTGGATGAATTGATGCGGCCACAAGGCCAAAGGAGGTATTCGTGTTTTGCAGGTAAACATATCACAACAAACATCAGGGGATTAGAGACCAACCACATTGGAATTCTAGATGAATTCAACAAGGGTCACCATGACAACATGTATTGGTTATGTGTGTGTGTTTGAATTATTGTTAGGGGTTCCCATGGGGGATCACCTTCGAATGTGACCAAGGGGTTATGTGTATTTTTTATTTAGTTTCTTTTGTTTAAATTTTAGTATGTGGATTTTTGTGATGTATTTTCCCCTTTATTATTTTATTTGTATCTGGATTAGTGAGTAATCATGTTAAAAAAATTAAAATGGGTAAAAAAATGTATTTATTAGAGCTGATAGCTCTTGTATTATGTGCTATAAGTAATGTGTAAGTAACTTGGAGTGTGAAACACTCCACCTTCCTTTTGAAATTCGGATCTTTCCTTAGAGGCTGATTTTGGAGGCTTGTGAGACAAGTTAAACTTGTCCCACACCTCTTGAATTATTACACGAACCCTACCTATGGGTTGGGAGTCAAAATTAGGCCTTATTATGTATTTTGGGAAGGTAAGTTATAAGTTTTTATTGCATCTTCTTACATAAAATTAATTTTAGTCCTTGGGGTGTGGACTTGGTTTGTGTGTGTAAGTAAAGTATCATTTATTCACCCACTTATTAATTGTGCCTTGGAGTTTGAAGTTGACTTATGAGGTGGATTTGAGGATGAGTGATTTGGCATCCTCCATAGACCCAACTCATCTTCCTCTCTCCCTTTCCTATTTATTTGAATTATTTTTCAGATCCGGGGTTACTTCATGTTGGTCTGTGCTCTTGCAATTGGAGAGAATTAGAGGATTGTGAATGCTTGTGGATTTGTTGGTGCTTTGGGACTGTTTGGATTTGAAGAAGCTTATTGTTGATCTTTTGGATCAAGCTCTATCATGGAGAGGTAGGATCTTGACTCTTTAAAATGTGTTCTTTTTATTTTATGCATATGTGAATGTTTTGAATGTTTGGTATGCTTGTTGGTTGGTTGGGTAGATTGCCTAGGTGTGGTGTAGGAGAAGACTATGGGGATCTCTTATGGGGAGGCATAAGAGAATGGGAGGTATAAGGGGTACTTGGGGGAGGCATAAGGGCATGTAGGGGTTTTGAAATGATATATATATATATATATATATATATATATATATATATATATATATATATATATATTGGTGGTTTATTTTAAGGTGGACACCCATTTCCCCATTGGGAGGTATAAGCAGCTTCCCCATAGGTCTTTCTCCTTTGGCTTGTGCATGATGAAGCCTGAGTATTGTTTGTTGTTCTTCTTGTGGTTGCAAATTGCAGTATGTATTTGGACTGTGTTCTATTTGTGAAAATTGTTTTGTGTTGTGGAATCATGTTTGTTGCCATGAGTTGAAATACATTTCTTATTTTTTTGTGGTTGGGGCTCGGGGCCAATGAGGAGGATGACTTCTCCTCTTCATTGGAATTCTTGGTTGGGTGGAGAGCATTGCCTCTCCTCCTTTTTTTGTTGTGATCAAAAGATATATGGTGGATCTTCTTGTTGCTGTTCTGGAGCTAAGGATGAAGACAAATTTCTTAGTCCCCTTGGGGTTTCCTTGTTGTAAACATTTTCCACTTCAAGTGTATGGAATTGTAATATTATTTTTGGTGGAAAGTTTCTCTATTTTGGAGATGTAATCTACATTCGAATGTGAAAGATTTATATTCTGTAAATTACATTTGATGAATGATAAAGGAAGTTGTAAAATAATTATTGGAGTTCAATAAAATTTGTTTTAATTACCACAAATGGTATGGTTTTCATTTGAAATCTGTGTTTGAAATATATTGTGAAATCTCTATTTGAAAATGAAAAAGAAATACGTATGAAGAAATATTACATTTCTCTGTTTCATTTGAAATGCATGATTTGAAAGTAGAACTACATTTTGGGTCTTCATGCATTGATTGAAGTAAAGTTAAATTTTGTAAATTAGATTTGAATGAATTTAAATATTTAGAGGATGATAACGAAAAGTAGATCCATTCAAGTTTAAGTATGATTTCTAATTTTGATTCACTGTAAAACTACAAATATTTATCAGAAAAATTTACAAAGTACTCTACAACTTGAAAGACAAATTGAAATAATAATGTAAGCTAAGGAAGATCAAAACACTTTTCAAATAGTTGAATTTCTCAAGAAAATTTATCAGACTTCAATTAAACAAACTTAGACCAAAACTTAGATGTTTTATAGTAAAAGGGGGAAACTCATTTTGAAACTCAATCCATCAATTAAACCCTACAAAATCCATCCAAATATTTCCAAGTGCAATCCTCCATGTCGGTTTGGCATGTTGAAGAAGAAAGAATGGCGGATTGAATTAATTTTGTTAAGTTAAAAAGTCCAGTTCACGTTTTAATGGCAGGAAAGACATTTTTTAAATTTCACCCACCTTAGTTTGTCAAAAATGAATTTTGATGGTTCCTATGCAAAGAGGAGTTTGAGCCTTTTCCCAAATCTAAGCTTTTCGGTTGAAAGTTATGGCCTTTTAAAGTTTTTACTTCACTTTGTAAAAAAAAGAGAGAGGGAAATTATTGTAAATCAGACCCGCATGGGCCTGAAAATTAATTAGGAAACCTTTTGCAAAAACAAAAGTAAAAATCACAAATTTCTCTCGCAGCCCATGATTCACTTGTAGGAAAAATACCTCTGCAGTTCGTAGGCCCACACTTTAAAATTTTACCTTTTAGAAAAAGGTCAAAAATTCCTAAGCTTACCCGTTAGCCCACCTTCCCACAAAGTTAATTTTGGATTGACACGTGGCTTCAATTAGCATTGGTAGAGGTGCGGGCTGTTTTAACCTTCGTGATTTTTAACACAAAATCCAACATTTTTAAGTTTTTCCCTTGATCACCGCTTCCCGCTTGGATTTTGGGCATGACACATGGTGTCCTTGGGTGTCGGCGGAGGCACGAGGATTTTTAAACATTTTTTACATTCAAACAAACGTGTTAAAATCCAAATTACCTCCCATGACCCGGCTTCCCACGCGGGATTAGCAATGTGCCACATGTTCCTTGTGCATTGGGAAAATTTTCTTCCCTAGGTCTGCAAGCCCGCCTTTGGGAAAATTGTCTTCCCTGTGCCTGCCCGGACCTGTAACTTAAGAGATATGAGGAGTTAGGAGGACTTCTTTATATCATTGGAAAGGGGTAAAAATTTCCTACATAATGGAAATGTTTTTAGGAAATCCTAACTGCATTAAATATTTGAAAATCAGGTTGAATTGCAAAGATGAGTCGAGAGTGGGTAAGTGGGAAATTACCCTTTTTAACTTAAATGTTTAACTTTAAAGTATGGGTTGAATTTTTCAGGGGTCACATTATGGAATAAATTTTTTTATCCCATATAAATAAGAACATTGGTTATTGTTTAGACCTAGCGAAATTTAAAACTTTGGGCATTTAATTTCTTTGGCCCCTTTGACCCTCTAAATTAATTAAGGAATATTTAACTATAGTGTTAATTTAATTAATTATTAAATTAACACCTAAGGGAAATTTGACTATATTTGGATTAGTTATATTCATTAATTTTGTAATGTGGATCTAATGTTTCACAACCGGAAAATTTCACTTATTAAATTACAATTGACTTTGAATCTTTGTTGTGACAACTGTTGCTTGAAGCGTGGTGGTGGTCACGCTTTTCAAAAAAATTATTCCATAATTTTTATATCTAAACCTAAGTCGTTCTTGGGTCTCGAGTGGTCGTTTGTTTTAGTATGAATTACACTTGGTAATAGAGTCGTGGGTTTAAAGCTTGGACCCTTGGGCACACTAGAAAACTTGAGACATGAACATTAAATCTAGTACACTATTAAACATAGCACCCTTTTAAATATAGAAAACAAATTTGTTTGAAAATTACATATTTTAGTAAACATAAAAAATTAAATGAAACCTAGAATAATGAACTAACTCTCACCTTTTGTCATGCGGCGAGTGTGGATAAAATGAGGGGTCCTTTCATATAAATCTAGACTTTCCACCACCATATCATGCTTATAGCAGCCATCCTACCCTGCATTTAATAGAAGCTTCGGGATGTTAATGCCACTTTATGCAAAGGTTCCATTGGAGGACGGTCAGCCCAGGACATGATAGGGATCCATCCATTGAGGCTCATGCATCTCCTCGACATAGTGAGGAGCATAGGAGAGAATTTATGTGTGGAGTCAGGAAGAGCAGAGTCACCACAGAGGGGATAGAGAGACTAGATTTTTAGACACAGGGATAGATCTCGGAGCCCTAGGCTTAAAGATGAGCATGTAGAGAGGCCTAGGGGTCGCCAAAATATAGCTTCAGACTATATCAGGGAGATCTTGAAGCTATGACCATATCACTATTATGGTGACATAGGTGGATTTCAGGTAGAGGCTTGGTTGGTGAGCTAGAAAGCATACTTCAAGCTCTACCCTTGTTCTAGCAACATGAAATCTCGTGTTGCTATCTATCATCTTTGAGGGATGGAATAGGTGTTTGGTGGAGGACCGAGGAGCAAAAGCTCCACATTGATTTAGAGATGGTTACCTGGGAGCTCTTTGAGGAGTGGTTCATGGGAAGGTACTTATCAAGAAGGTTCATTCAGGAGAGGATATATGAGTTTATGACCTCCGGCAGGCATCTATGATAGTAGCTAAGTATGAGAGTTATTTTATGGATCTACTCTAGTATGTCGACTACATACGGTGATGAGTAGTACAGATCCACAGTTCATCCAGGGCCCTAAATGTAGATTTGGGTGGTGTGGTGCGTATCCATTGTCCACAAACATTAGCTAAGGCTGTTGAGAAGGCCTACATAGCAGAGGAGACTTAGGGAAAGAAACAATAGGCTAGAGATAGAGTGCGGGGCTATATCAAGAGGATGCGGGATAACAGGTCGAGGGGGTCAGCTCCTCCTCCTCGTGATGGACTAGGTTTAGCACAATCATCTTTTAGGCACAACAGCAACAACAATAGATCCACCCACCATACTGGTCCTCCATAGAGATTCGATACACAGAGTGGGTAGAGTATGGGGCCACCGCTTAAGGGTCCCATTAGGACATAGGGTGCACTTGATAGCCTAGTCGGTAGGAGCTCAACAACAGAGACCTCGAAGTCCATTGCTCGATCATTGAGATCCACGACACATAACTCTAGAGTACCTAGAGCTGCTACTCATGAGAAAGGATCGGGAAGTTGCTATGGTTGTGGTGTTGCTGGAAATTTTTGGAGAGAGTGCCCACAGAACCCTACTAACAAGGGTAAGATGTAGTTCTCAAAGTCTACTTTTGGTGACATGGGACGCGGTCATGGATCTATGCAAGAGTCAAGAATTTCCAGTGAGCACTAGCGTACCATGATTGAGATGACATGTAGCATTGGTGGTGTTCCTACCTCCATTTTATTTGATTTTGGTTCTTCTGATTCTTTTATTGCACTGTCTTTGGTAGAGCGATATAAAGCTGGTAGCAGTTAGGTAGGGTCTTAGTTGGGATGTCGAGATGGCTTTTGAAGCCAAAATCTCTGTAGAATCCTTAGTTAAGGAGTGTTTAGTGGATTTGGGACCCTTCACCACTACCTTAGATCTTCGTATCCTTCCGTTGGGTTCATATGGAGTCATCTTAGGCATGGAATAGTTGTTTGCACACATATCCAGAGTGGATTATTACCATAAGATTATATCATGTGTAGATGATCTAGAAGTTGAGTTAGTGATAGTAGGGGTTATGAGACCCGTTTCCTTTCACACCATCTCTGCCATAAAGCTTAAGCGGTGTGTGCAACGTGGGTTTCAAATGTATGTTGTCACAATTATTTATAGATCAGAGGATGATTCTAGTGGACCATCGCTTGATGACCATCCTATCTTGAGAAAGTTTTCTCATGTATTTCTAGAGGAGCTACTAGGGTTACCACCCCACGTGAGATAGATTTTCACATAGATCTCGGTTCCGAGAGTAGAGCCTATCTCATAAGCACCTTATCGATGACTACCCTTGAACTTTCTGCGAACTCAAGTTCAGAAGTTACAGGCCTTTTGGAGAAAGGCCTTATGCATCCTAGTGTATCCCCTTGGGGTGCACGGGTGATATTTGTAAATAAATACGACATATCTCTATGGTTGTGTATTGATTACGCCAAACTGAAAAAAATAATGATCAAGAATCGTTACCCCCTCTCGCGCATTAATGATTTCTTTGATCGAGATAAAGGGGGCCACATTTTTCTCCAAGATAGACCTTAACTCAGGTTATCATCGGTTGAGGATTATAGAGGCATACATTCAAAAGATCACCTTCCGTATGAGATATGACTGCTAAGAGTTCATTGTGGTGCCTTTTGGTTTGACAAATGACCCCGCAGTATTTATGAGCTTCATGAATGGGGTGTTGAGGATATTCTTGGATCGCTTTGTGCTCATATTTTTTGATAACATTTTGATTTACTCATGTATGTGTGAGGAGCATGAGGGCACCTTCGCCAGGTCCTTCAAAGTGTCTTCGTGAGAAGAAACTTTATGGGAACACGGAGAAGTGTGTTTTCTTTTAGACAGAGTAGTAATATTTAGGCCACATCATTTCTGGGGAAGGTATCATAGTCGATCCTTCCAAGATTCAAGCTATTATGGAATGGCCAACACCCACTAGTGTGACAGAGGTGCGAAGCTTCATGGGATTGGCAGGATATTACAGGAGATTTGTTCAGACTTCTCTCATGTGCGCACCCCATCATTTCCCTTCAACAGAAAGGGAAGAAGTTTGTTTGGCCAAAAAGATGTGAGTATGCCTTCATGAAACTAAAGGAATGCCTCACGATAGTGCATGTTCTTTTAGTACTAGATCCAAAATGTGATTTGTTTGTATGCACTACTTCTTTGGAAGGAGTTGAAGGTGTGTTGATGCAAGAGGGCATAATAGTTGCTTTTGAGTCTTGCAAACTTAAATATTATGAGCTCAATTATCTGACTCATGATCTTGAACTTGTGGTAGTTATGCATGACTTGGTTCAATGGAGACAATTCCTTCTCGGTCGAAGATTCATACTCAAGAATGATCACTTGAGTCTTGACCACCTCTTCGTGCCGCCCAATCTCAATGCTTATTAGCGACATTGGATGGAGCTACTTTGTGAGCACCTTATAGAGATGTAGAATGTGAAGGGGAAGGAGAATATGGTTGCAAACGCTCTTAGTAGGTGGAGACATGTGGTTATGGCCACTTTGTAGTGAGCACAAATTTGTGGAGCATGATTCTAGAGTAGCTTCCTCACGATAACTCCTACATTGTAGCTAGAGTAGAGATCAAGTCTTAGAGACCCCTTGAAGGGAAGTTTGATGAGTTTTCATTAGATGCATATGGCCTTCTTAGGAACAGAGGTCAGATTTATGTTCCCAGAGACAGGGGCTTGAGGTAGGACATTCTAAAAGAGGCACATCATGCACCATATTTATCCCATCTCGAGGTGAAGAAGATGCACACCAATTTGAGAAAATTGTATCATTGGAGGGGACTTCATGAAGACGTGGCTCTATTTTTTTCACACTATTTAGAGTGTCGAAAGTGAAGGCCAAGCATCAGCATCTATCTCACATTCTCTTTCCTCATGCTATACGAATGGAAATGTGACACCATTTCCATGGACTTTATTGTTGGGCTACCGATATCGAGATACCACCACGACGCCATCATGGTCATGGTGGATAAATTGACAAAAGTGGCTCATTTTTCTCCAGTAAAGAAAACCTATACAGCTAGTGTAGTGGCACGAGTATATCTAGATGAGATTGTCAGATTACACGGGATTTCGTGGAAGATCATTTGTTACCACTATCCTCTATATACTTCCCACTTTTTAACTACCATACAACATTCCTCATGACCAAGATAAATTTCAGCATGGCGTATCACCCGAAGACTCATGGAAAGACCGAGTGGGTAAATCGAGATATTAGAGGACATGCTTAGGATGTATGTTATGGATCATCAGTCGAGATGGGAGGAGTATGTGTACTTGGTGGAGTTTTCTACAATAATAGTTTTTAGAGTTCGATAGGCATGGCTCCTTTTCAGGATTTGTATGGTAGAGAGTGCAGGACACCTCTTAGTTGGGACAAGTTAGAAGACAAGGTTTCTCTTAGGCTAGCTTTATTGCAAGACATGGAGCAATAGGTGGTTATGATCATATAGAGACTACAGGAGGCACGGGACATGCAGAAGAAATATGTAGATCAACATAGGACTAACCATAGTTTTGATGTGGGCATCAAGGTTTTCCTTCGTGCTAGGCAACATAAGAGACCCATCCATTAAAGAAAAGGTTCTAAGTTAGCTTCTAGATTCATGGGTCCCTTTAATATCTTGGAGCGTATCGTTCTTTTGGCCTATCGTCTAGCTGTAGATCAAGGATTTCACGCTTGTTACCTGTCCAAGTTAATGCACCAAACTAAACACAAAAACCCTGAAAAACTCCAATGAAATCGATACCTGATGGACAAGATCCGAAGATGTAGACGGATAAGGAGGTTGATGTAGATAAGACGGGCGCACACGAGCAATTCACACAATAGATCCGAGTAACCTGCAAGACACCAATGCTTGACAGAAAAAGATGGCGTTAAAAGATATTTGGGTGGACTGCCCGAGAAGCGGGTCCGGGAAGCGATAAGCTTCCTCGGCGGATGTCAGTCCACGTTTTCAATTAAGTAGAGAAGCATACATGATAAAAGATGTACATATAAGACTAGATTTTCTGATTATGGTAATGAAACCGAATTTAAACAACAGACAGAAAGCTACAGAAAACAGGAAACTGTAAAATAAAGCTGGATTTGTGTTACCTGTGTCCTTTTTACCTGTCTGCAGGATGATCGGCGTCGATTAATAAGGATCGGCGTCGACTGATGTGATCGGCGTCGACTATGAAGAATCGGCGTCGACTGTATAAGATCGGCGTCGACTGAAAGTAGATCAGTTGATCAGGGACAGTGCAAGAAGATTCGGAAATTGGAAAGTGATGGACAGATAGTCGACGTCTGTTGGATGTGCGAAAGTCGGTAAGATACTGGAACAGAGTCACCAGAGGATCGATGGATACGTGCGATGTTGATATGATAGGAGCAGAGTAACGGTGCTCCTCTCAGGGATTGATTCGGACAGGATCCGATCTCATTTGATACACTTGATGCTAAAAGATCTCTCTTTCTTACAACCTGTGTCTCTTTCGCGATCTGTCTCTTTGTCTCTCTCTGTTCGTGCGCGTCCTTTTTCGTCGTGTGTGTTTTTCGGTCCCTAGAACTGAGTTCTGGACTTGTATTTATAATCGGCGCCGCTCCTAGAAAATCGGCGCCGACCGTATAGGTCGGCGCCGATCGCGGGACAGACTCCCGAGATGGCAAAAATGATTGATTTCTAGAAAGATGAGAATTACCCCAAATACGGGAAATATCCCGCTTGGGGAAAAGGAAAAATAGGGGGATACATAGATAGAATAAATTTGGGGTAGATAAGTGATTAGGATACATGGGAAGAGGTGTAATTAAATATTTAATATTTAATTACTCACTGGTAAGATACAATGGGGTGAATTAAACTTAGGATAGATTTTTAAACCACAAATCGGATAATATCCCAAGGGGATAGTGGTGACGTAAACGTGCCCCAGGTTACCTAAGCAGGTAAGCGAATGTGAGGGACACTAAATTGAGTAACCAATTTTAAGTGTCTACATTTTGCCCCTTTTTGTCAAGTAACTTGCGATAAGCAAGGTTATGAGACAAAAACAAAGAGATGGAAGAAGGGAAGAATGAGTGATGATGTGATCCCCCTCAAACTAGGGATGGGATGGGTGATAGAACAGACGATCCCAAGTTTGAAAGAGGTAGATGAAAATGCAGGATGCCCCAGTCGGATGTCTGGAGTAGATCTGATCATTGATGACGCATAAAAATAAATAAAAAGGCAGCAACCTAAGGAACTCACATTGGTAGGAAAAACTAGACGGTCTCGTCATGAGACGACGTTAGTGCCTACAGACCCGCTTAACTCTAAGTTGCCAAAAAGTACGAGTGTCCCACGCAAAGGGAACAAACCCGAAATAGACAGTGATATCGAAAAGATGTGCCGAAAGGCAATATTCAGCACACAATAATGATCAGATAGACAAATAAGCCAAGCATCAACACTATGGCCAACAGATATGGAAAATCGACGGCGATCACAGTAATCGACGGTGATCACAAAAATCGGCGACGACCAAGATAAACGGCGTCGATCAAAAAAATCGGCGCCGACTAATCGTAGCGCATATAAATATGCAAACGGAAAACGTAAACGATTTATTTTCATCGTGACGATTGATTCAGAGAGAGTCAGAATTTAGATTTGAGCACCATGGAAGCCTCTGGGAGCGGTCAGAAGCGCAGGAGGACACGACCTGGGGTAAGTGGTTCTTCTTGAACCCGTTGAACTTAGTTTTTTTTTGTTTGTTTTTTTTTGTTTGTGGGGGCAATGGTCCAATTTATGCCCGGACAGTCAGTCGGCGTCGATTGGTAAAATCGGCGTCGATTGGTGTTTGAGCGGCGTCGATTGGTATGAATCGGCGTCGACTAGAAATAAACGATGCCGATTTTATTAAATCGACGCCGATTAGAATAGATAAGATTTTTGTTGTTGTTTTGGATGTTCTGATTCGAGACTAAAATTGCTCTTGCTGTCGTGGGTGCAGGCACGAGAGGCTCTACACATGAGGGATGCTATTCCCGAGTTACTGGAGACTATTCTCCCAGATGTGACCGATGTAGATTGGCGGCATCTAGAGTTAGCCGGGCTCGGGGGCTTCAGATACTACAGACGAGTGCCGCGGGATGTGGAGCTGATGCGGGCACTAGTGTGACGGTGGGACAGCCACACGTTCACTTTTTGGTTTAGGACGGGTGAGATGACCATCACCCATGAGGACATATACGAGTTACGAGATTTCCGATCACCTGGGGACCCTATCGAGATTACCCCACGAGAGCAGCAGCAGAGGGCCCTAGGTCGATTATATAGAGACAGGGCAGATGACTCAGAGATAGTGTCCGGGGCAGTGAGGATAGCCTCACAGTACAGACAGGATAGTCCCCGGAGCAGACGGATAGTGCTGATTCAGATGGCTATATCCTACTTTGCTCTTCCAGATTCAGGAGGTGGGAGATTCCCACTGTTGTTATTAGACTGTGTTTGCGACATTCTGCAGTTCAGGCAGGTGTTTGCTTTTGCTGATGCCCTGATAGCTCAGATATACCATGAGCTATGGATGTACACCACAGGCCGGAGGACAGGTATAGATGTCAGTTTTGTGCTCCATTGCTGGGCCTATGAGCATATAGCGGTGATCAGGCCATCCGGGCTTCCTTGGATGCCAGCAGCAGTGGGAGGTGTTGATTATGGATTCCGGCGATGGCGGGCTGACATGGCCGTTGGGGATACAGGGAGATCGGCTGATTGGTACAGCGAGCGTTTCAGGACGCTGACACCGGATCAGGTCATTTGGAGGCCATATCGGGCATTTCCGACATGGGCTGGTCAGGATGCCCACTTGGTGGCACTGAGACGGAGCAGGGTGGTTAGGGGCCGCAGGCCTGATATGTGGGAGCGAGTCCCGTTTATGCGGGTATTGAGACAGTTCGGCCTAGTGCAGACAGTGCCGACCACCTACACGCCTTATAGGCGGGATAGCAGGGAGACTGATCTGCCAATTTTGATCCCGGCAGATCCACTGAGAGAGGCCCCACCCTCCACAGACAGCGATGATGATGCAGGGGTAGATGAGGGTTATGCAGCATGGTATGATACAGAGCTTCCATGACATCTCCCGGCATCTATAGATGCCGACGAGGATGACATAGCTGCGATGCTGGATAGACTGGAGGGAGAGCATGCCACCCTGACACAGACACATCAGGTAGCTCTTGAGGAGATCAGGGCTCTGACAGAGGAGAGGGATGCCCTAATTTTGGAGAGAGACACCGCTCACCAGGAGCGAGATACAGCGATCCAGCAGAGGGATCGCTATTATCGACATAGGGAGGCCCTCAGGGCCAAATATTGGGAGACAGGTGCCATGTGCCGAGATCAGTACACAGGTGGTACGACCCTAGGAGGAGCACCACCAGCAGCGCCAGCAGCCCCAGCAGCACCAACAACACCATTACGAGCACCTGGTACTATGAGCTTGAGCACATATCAGTCTCTCCTCGCTGAGGTGAGATACTATGAGGATGCCTTAGCGCAGCATGCCCCAGATGTGCCTCGGTACGGTGCGAGGAGGAGAGCAGCGACGGCCATAGCGAGTGGGGCCTCGGGCGGAGGAGCACTTTGGGAGAGACCGAGGTGGGTGAGACCTCCGGAAGCAGTGCGTCTAGCTCGATAGGAGGTGGCCAGGAGAGACAGCCTGGTCCAGAGGAGGGTGGAGGAGATAGTGTCCTCCATGCATCGGACTTTACCATATAGGGATTGATGTATTTTGTATCTGTATAGTGATGTAGCCTCGATTGGAAGGCATTGTATAGATGGCTTGATTGAAAGCCACCCATTTTTGTTGTACAGACACACATGTATATATAGATTCATCATTTTATTTGTCATATAATTGATCTCATGCGTTTGATGTTGATATACATGGATAGATGTAGCATAATTGTGATGGATCTAAATATAGACTGATAGATGATGAATAGATGTGATTGGATAGATATAGACTGATAGAGGATAGAAATAGATGTGATTTGATGGATATAGATATGTGGATATAATTTTGATGAAAATAGAGATAGATAGATGCAATGTAACTTGGATTTCGATATGTTGATGGATAGATAGATAGATGTGATTGATGTATGGATTTTATTTTGATGAAAAATGGATATAGATAGATGTAGTGTAACTTGGATGCACCAGTTTTCGATATTTTGATGGATAGATAGATAGATGTGATTGATGTACTCGGCATGGTTGAGATGTTAATTTAATTTTGATGAAAATAGATAGCCAGAAATAGATGTGTTGATAATAGATGCTTTGATAGATAAGATGAAATTAGATAGAAGATAAATTTTGATTGAATTAACATGTGAAATGTCAATTTGACTAGATGAAAAACAAAGAATAATGGGGAATACTCTTTGCGAGAGCCAAGGAGGTAATGAAAACGACCTTGACTAGGAATAAAGAAAATATACCCGGATAAGAAAGAAAATGACAAGTTGGACTCCCAACCGACCATAGATAGAATCTGGATAGGAAATCACAATATCATGCATGTAAGGCCCTACATGAGGTTAAAATAAACCTGACACTAACTAGCCGCAAAACAGATCTAGGAGGGAAACGAAAGGAACAGTAAGTACGTACCTTGTCGGAATTTACAAGGGACAGAATACATGTCCATAGTGGGAAAATAGGATTCTCCATATGATCTACAAAAGGTCTTAAATCTCAGCTTCATGATTTTGGCAGAAAAGCAAACTGATCAATGCGGGAAGTTTGCTTGATATGGAAAGACTGATCAATACGGGAAGTCTTTCAGTGATGCTAAAAAGTGTATAAACTGACTGAAAGGCTGATTAATTGCAAGAAGCCTTGAATATATCTTTGAGAAACAGCCGTCCTTCAAGGGAGCGGTCTGTATTTTGAATTTCAATGATAGCCATCCTTCGAGGGTATGGTCTATATTTTTTTCTTTTTGATTCATTTGATAATGTAGGGATAGCTGTCCTTCAAGGGATCAGTCTATCTTTTTGGATAGCATCTCTTCTCTTCTTTTTTTTTTTTTTTTTGAAAATCTTTTTGGAAGAAGCTGAGTTTAGACCTAGATAGATCAGATGGAGGGGAAGAGAACATAGAAGAACATGCACTCATGCCCCGAGTAGATCCGATTAAGATAAGCACTTGGGACAGATGAAGTGGTGATTAAGGTATTCCTACCATGAGGAGGAACATATCCAAAAGAAACATGCAATGAGTAGAGCCGCGATACTCATATTTTAAGGTAAAAGAGGCAATAGGCGGAGAACCACATAGTTTCGAATCACCATGAAAGTATATGACTGGTTGTTTAGATGGATGAAAGATCTGTGTTGCGACTAGGCTTGTGTAAGATAGATTTTAACAGTAGAAGGGCCGTAGATGCAAGGCATTAAGAGGTTCCGCTTCAGGTATACCATCCATGGAAGATAAACGATAAGCCCCAGACCCATATTTATGAGTGATAATGTATGGGCCCATCCAGTTGGGAGCAAACTTACCACGTTGACTTCTTTCGAGTGTAGTGACATTTTGATTTTCTTTAAGAACAAGATCACCAATTTTGAAGTCACGGTGCTGCAAGTGCTTGTTATAAGCACGTTTGACATGCTCGAGATAGACTTGATGATGTTCAAGAGCGTTGAGACGCCGCTCATCTAATAATTCAAGTTGTGCTAGACGATTTTGACGATAGTCTTCATCGGAGACAAATTCTCTAAGAGAAACACGGAGAGATGGGATTTGGACTTCCAAAGGAAGAACAACCTCAGACCCATAGACGAGAGAGAAGGGAGTAGCACCAGTAGGAGTACGAATGCTAGTCCGATAGGCCCAGAGAGCAAAAGGGATATGTAAATGCCAATCCCTACCAGCTCGACTAGTTACCTTTGCGAGGATATTACACAAAGTTTTATTGGAAGCTTCGGCCTGACCATTAGCTTGAGGATAGTATGGAGAAGACAAAGCTGAGCTTGACATTGAAAGCGTCGCGAGAGATTCGCAAATCAAGCGTTCTTGAAAGACTTACCATTATCGTGATGAGTTTGTGTGGGACACCAAAGTGAAAAATGATGTCTTTGATAGACAAAATCAACTATGGGTTTAGCTTTTGTTGAAGAAAGAGGGATAGCTTCCACCCACTTAGTAAAGTACTCAGTGGCAGTAATGATAGAATGATGACGCTGTGAAGAATGGGGATTGATGAGACCAATAAGATCAAGACCCCATTGCAAAAAAGGCCACAAATCCGCTATAGGTTGTAAAGCTTGACTAGGGATATGTGTGAGATTGGAATGTTGTTGACACTTGATACATTTCTTAGTGTATTCACAACAATCTTGATTAAGAGAAGGCCAATAATATCCCAAACATAAGATGCATTTAGCTACAGCTAAGCCACTAAAATGTCCACCACAGATACCGTCATGGACCTCCTGGATGGCTTTAGATGATTCACGGGTTTTGAGGCACCGAAGCAAAATACCATCAAAGCCACGTTTGTAGAGAATCCCGCCTAGAATAGTATAGCGATTAGCGCGTTGGATAAAAGATCTTCTACCATTGGAAGTCAGATCTGGAGGAAGCACTGAATGAGATAGATAATCAACAATCTGTTGATACCACTCATCCTGAGTATGGGTTGTGACAGCATGGATTGAAGTTAGTTGCCTAAGATGAGATGGTTGATCTAATCGTTGTACAGCCACATAAAGTCGCGAGTCTTCGGTAAAAGGTGGGATAAGTGAGGCTAACGAAGCCATTGTGTCTGCGAATCGATTTGCAGTGCGAGGAATAGCTTGGATAGTGAATTTATCGAAAGATTGGAGTTGAGCAAGAATGATATCACGATATTTTTGAAGGATATCATTCTTGCATTGATAGACACCCGTGACTTGATTAACGATGAGTTCAGAATCACCAAAGATGTCAATATGACGAGCGCCGAGATTAATGGCATTTTGGAGACCTAAGACAAGAGCTTCGTATTCAGCCATATTATTGGTACACTCAAAGTTCAATTTGTGTGTGACTGGGATAGGCGTACCCCAAGGAGGAATCATCACGAAACCCGCACCTCCCCCTTGCTGGCATTTGGATCCATCAAAGAAGAGCTTTACTTTAAATGGAGATAGACCAAAATCAATTTGTTGGATATACTCATCGGGGAATTGAGCAAGGGGGTCTTGAGTGTCCGGAAGAGGAGCATCAGCTAATTGATCTGCAATAACCTGACCCTTGATAGACTTTTGCAGGATAAACTCGAGGTCAAATTCTATCATAAGCATGAGCCAACGAGTGATACGATCATTGTGATAAGGCTTTGCATGAATTGTCTTGAGTGGATTGACACTTGTGACAATATAAGTTTTGTGATTAAGGAGGTAATGACGAAGCTTAGAAGTTGCGAAGAAGAGAGCACAACATAGCTTTTCAGCTTCGGAGTAACGTGTTTCATACTCATGGAGGGTGCGACTGATGTAATAGATAGCTTGTTCTTTACCGCAAGTGTCCCGATGCGAAATCATGGCTCCCAGAGCATGGTCAGTCACAGAGATATAAAGATAGAAAGGCTCCCCCTCGCGTGGAGGTGTAAGCACAGGTGGAGAGAGAAGATAAGCTTTGAGATCATCAAAGGCCTTTTGGCAATGTTCATCCCATTCAAAATGAACATTCTTACGGAGGAGATGGTGAAAAGGCTGACAACGGTCTGACAATTGTGAGATAAAACAGCCTTTGCGATTGAAGACGTCCTTGGAGACTGCGGAGTTGCTTTAAGTTAGAAGGGGGAGGCATATCAAGGATAGCTTTTATTTTTGCGGGGTCCACTTCAATACCCCTGATGGAAATGATAAAACCTAAAAGTTTACCAGTGAGAACGCCAAACACGCACTTAGCTGGATTTAGACGAAGACAGAAGCGGATAAGCCTCTCAAAGAGAGGTGCAAGGATGAAAAGATGATCCTGGCGACGTTTGGACTTACCGAGGAGATCGTCAACGTAATCTTCCACAGTTTTGTGTAAGAGATCATGGAAGATGTAGGTCATTGCTCGCTGATAGGTTGCTCCTGCGTTCTTAAGACCGAAAGGCATGACGCGATAACAAAAGGTCCCCCAAGGAGTTATGAAAGAAGTCTTATGTTGATCTCCTGGTGCGATGAGAATTTGATTATACCCAGAGAAACCAAGCCATCTGCGAACACATCAACCGAATCAGAACCTCCTTCCACTCCGCCAATCACTGAAATTCCACCATCTTCAGATAGCCCGTCTTCGAATATTCCTACATTGCGAGATACGGGTTCATCTTTCTCCACTCCTTTGTCTCACCTTCCATCCATACCCGAGACAGTGTCATCCTCATCTGTCTCATCATCGAACATTCTTTCAATGCTCGAGGCAATTACATCCCTTCGAGTTTCCACTACAGATACATCTACTTCTGTTGCTCCCATTCTCGCTGCAACTATGCCCCTGGTGAACGTACCTATAATTGTGCCAACTCCGATGGAAGCGTCTTCGATTTTGACTCTTCCTGTCTCTTTTCCTACAGTAGTTTCACCCATAATTACTTGCACGTAAGTAGTCCTTCGCAAGGGCGCTTCTTCATCACTCACTTCTCCCACCACTAGTCTTTCTTCGCCATTAAAGGAAAATCAAAAGAAGTAGCACCAACACCTATACGCTCGGTTCCTGAACTTAAACCGAGACAACCAAAATCTAACATTGCGCCATCAGTACCTCCCCACTTGCTTCCTCCGAAAAGGTTACAATCACCTTATGCCGTTGAAGTTGTCACCATCCCTGAAAAAGGAAAGCCCATATTTCGAACCATCAAGACCCTTGGTGCTTTCCCACAAAAATCTCTCTCTACGCCCCATAAAAGATTGGATTTATCCGCTGAGAAGGCGTCTTCTTCTACACACTTATCAAAACCATCATCTTCTTCTACAACACATTCTTCACCAACACCCCGAAAAGCGGATTTACCTACTAACAAGACGCCACCTCTTCTATCAGGATCATCATCTTCATTACCAAAAGCCAGGGCATCCTATGTCCCTCCGATTACACCTACTTTGGGAGCTTCTTCCTCATCTAAATCGACATTATCTAAATCATCAGTAAATTCAACCAAACAACCTCCTTTATCTTTGAAGACCACAACACTTGTCACATCTCCGTCATCTTCAAAATCTATTTTAGGGGCTCCTCCTCCACCAAAATCAATCATGTCTCACTTACTTCCATCAATCATTTCGCACAAGCATGGTGTGTCTTGCAGTTACTCGGATCTATTGTGCAAATTGATCGTGTGCGTCCTTTTTCTTCGTGTGTGTTTTTCGGTCCCTAGAACTGAGTTCTGGACTTGTATTTATAATCGGCGCCGCTCCTAGAAAATCGGCGTCAACCGTATAGGTCGGCACCGATCGCGGGACAGACTCCCGAGATGGAAAAAATGATTGATTTCTAGAAAGATGAGAATTACCCCAAATACGGGAAATATCCCACTTGGGGAAAAGGAAAAATAGGGGGATACATAGATAGAATAAATTTGGGGTAGATAAGTGATTAGGATACATGGGAAGAGGTGTAATTAAATATTTAATATTTAATTACTCACGGGTAAGATACAATGGGGTGAATTAAACTTAGGATAGATTTTTAAACCACAAATCGGATAATATCCCAAGGGGATAGAGGTGACATAAACGTGCCCCAGGTTACCTAAGCAGGTAAGCGAATGTGAGGGACACTAAATTGAGTAACCAATTTTAAGTGTCTACACTAGCATTGCCACCTAGCTTGTGTCACATCCATGATGTGTTTCATGTTTCATTACTTAGGATATATATTTGAGTAACCTTCTCATGTGCTAGATTGGACCTCTTTGTAGGTGCGGGATTAGGGGGGTGATAGTGGAGCCCGTTTGTATTATAGAGTGCCGGACCTTGATCCTTCGAGGCGAGAGAGATTGATGAGGTTCAATTTTACTTTGGGAAAGATATGATGAGACTACGACTACATGGGAGGATGCTAAATTTCTATGAGTTCGGCCCACACATGTTCCGGTGACTTCTAGGAGGAAGTCGAGTCTAAGGGGAGGGGGATGTAGTGCCCACTTCCCTTCGACACCTTTTTTTATTGATTATGATATTATCGACTATACTTATGGATGTTATTTTATATTTTGATTTGGCATGATGTTAGATTCGGACATCATAGATCGTTGTTGATTTTGATTCATATATGATGCACATGTGTAATTGGAGAAATTTTATACTAATGTTGATTATGATGTGTGTGTGTGTGTGTGTGTGTGTGTGTGTGTGTGTGTGTGTGTGTGTGTTATTTTTGGACATATGTGTAAGTAAAATGTCATTTATTCACCCACTTATTAATTGTGCCTTGGAGTTTGAAGTTGACTTGTGAGGTGGAGTTGATGATGAGTGATGTGGCATCCTACATGGAGCCACATCATCCTCCTCTCTTCCTTTCCTATTTATTCGAATTATTTTGCTGATTTAGGGGTTACTTGAGGGGGTTACTTCAAGTTGGTCGTGCTCTCTTGCAATGTGAGAAAATTAGAGGATTGTGAATGTTTGTGGATTTTTGGTGCTTTGGGACTATTTTCATTTGAAGAAGCTTATTGTTGATCTTTTGGATCAAGCTCTATAGTGGAGAGGTAGGAGCTTGACTCTTTTAAAATGTGTTATTTTTATTTTTTTCATATGTAAATGTTTTGAATGTTTGGTATGCTTGTTGGTTGGTTGGGTAGATTTCCCGGGTATGGTGTAGGAGAAGACTATGGGGATCTCTTGTGGGGAGACATAACAATTTTGGGGAGGGATAATTGTTATTGTGGAGGCAGTTTGGGATTAGGTTCCACCTTGTAAAATAAATAGCTTGAATTTATTTATTTGTTATGGGGTGCCATATGAGTGTGGGGAGGCATAAGATAATGGGATGTATAAGGGGTACTTACGGGAGGTATAAGGGCATGTAGGGGATTTGAAATGATATATATGTATGTATGTATGTATGTATGTATATATATATTGTTTTATTTTAAGGTGGACACCCATTTCCCCATTGGGAGGTATAAGTAGCTTCCCCCATAGGTCTTGCTCCTTTGGCTTGTGCATGATGAAGCCTGAGTATTGTTTGTTGTTCTTCATGTGGTTGCAAACTACAGTATGTATTTGGACTGTGTTCTATTTGTGAAAATTGTTTTGTGTTGTGGAAGCCTATTTGTTTCCATGAGTTGAAATACATTTCTTATTGCTTTGTGGTTGGGGCTCGGGGGCCAATGAGGAGGACTTCTCCTCTTCATTGGAATTCTTGGTTGGGTGGAGAGTGTTGCCTCTCCTCCTTTTTTGTTGTGATCAAAAGATATATGGTGGATCTTCTTGTTGCTGTTTTAGAGCTGAGGATGAAGACAAATTTCATAGTCCCCTTGGGGTTTCCTTGTTGTAAAAATTTCCCACTTCAAGTGGATGACATTGTAATATTATTTGTGGTGGAAAGTTTCTCTGTTTTGGAAATGGAATCTACATTCGAATGTGAAAGATGTATATTCTGTAAGTTGTATTTGATGAATGAAAAAGGAAGTTGTAAAAGAATTATTGGAGTTCAATAAAAGTTGTTTTAATTACCACAAATGGTATGGTTTTCATTTGAAATCTATGTTTGAAATATATTGTGAAATATCTGTTTGAAAATTGAAAAAGAAATACGTATGAAGAAATATTATATTTCTCTGTTTCATTCAAAATGCATGATTTGAAAGTAGAACTACATTTTGGGTCTTCACACATTGATTGAAGTAAAGTTAAATTTTGTAAATTAGATTTGAATGAATTTAAATATTTAGAGGATGATAACAAAAATTAGATCCATTTGAGTTTAAGTATGATTTCTAATTTTGATTCATTGTAAAACTACAAATATTTATCAAAAAAATTTACAGAGTACTCTACAACTTGAAAGAAAAATTGAAATAATAATGTAAGCTAAGGAAGATCAAAATGATTTTCAAATAGTTGAATTTCTCAAGAAAATTTATCAGACTTCAATTAATTAGACTTAGACCAAAACTTAGACGTTTTGCAGAAAAGGGGGAAACTTGTTTTGAAACTCAATCCATCAATTAAACCCTGCAAAATCTGTCCAAATATTTCCAAGTGCAATCCTCCATGTCATTTTGGCATGTTGAGGAAGAAAGAATGGTGGATTGAATTAATTCGTTAAGTTAAAAAGTCTAGTTCACGTTTTAATGGTAGGAAAGACATTTTCTTAAAATTCACCCACCTAAGTTTGTCAAAAATGAATTTTGATGGTTCCTATTAAAATCGGAGTATAAGCCCTTTCCAAAAATTCCTCATTTTCCCAAATCGAACTTCCAGTCGAAAGTTATGGCCTTTTGAAGTTTTTACTTCACTTTGTATAAAAAGGAGGGAATTTTTGTAAATCGGACCCACGTGCCCAAAAATTACTTAGGGAACCTTTTGCAAAAAAAAAGTAAAAATCACAAATTCCTTCGCAGGTTCGCGGGCCCATACTTTCAAACTTTACCTTTTAGAAAGAGGGTAAAAATTCCTAAGTTTCCCCCAACCCTCGTTCCCACAGGTCACTGTTGGATTGACACGTGACTTCGCTTGGCGTCGGTAGAGGCGTGGGCTATTTTTAACCTTCACGTTTTTAAATGTAAAATCCAACATTTCTAAGTTTTCCCTGTCGGTCCGCTTCCCTGCTTGGATTTTCTCGCATGACACATGGTGTCCCCAGGGTGTCGGCGGAGGCGCGGGGATTTTTGAACCTTTTTTACCTTCAAACAAAATACGTTAAAATCAAAATTACCTTCGATGAACCACCTTCCCGCATGAGCTTAGCAACGTGCCACATGTCCTTTGCGTCTTGGGAGAATTTTCTTCCCTAGGCCTGCAGGCATGCCTTTGGGAAAATTTTCTTCCCTACGCCCGCAGTGGTCACCTTGAGTAAAATTTTCTTCCCTAGGCCGGCAGGCCCGCCTTTGGGAAAATTTTCTTCCCTAGGCCCACCGGCCCGTAACTTAAGAAATATGAGGAGTTAGGAGGAATTCTTTATATCATTGGAAAGGGAAGAAATTTCCTACCTAATGGAAATGTTTCGTGAAATCTTAAGTGTATTAAATATGTGAAAAATTAGGTTGAAGTGCAAAGATGAGTTTGAGAGTGGGTAAGTGGGAAATTACCCCTTTTTAACTTAAATGTTTAACTCTAAAGCATGGGTTGACTTTTTTAAGGGGTCACATTATGGAATAAGAGAATGTTTTCTATCCCATGTAAATAATTAAGAACCTTGGTTATTGTTTAGACCTAGTGAAATTAAAAACCTTGGGCATTTAATTGCTTTGGCCCCTTTGACCCTCTAAAATTAATTAAGGAATATTTAACTATAGTGTTAATTTAATTATTTATTAAATTAACACCTAAGAGAAATTTAACTATATTTGGATTCATTATACTCATTAAGTTTTTAATGTGGATCTAATGTTTGTTACAACGGGAAAATTTCATTTATTAAATTATAATTAACTTTGAATCTTTCACTTTGTGACAACCGCTACTGAAAGCCCGGTGGTGGTCACGCTTTTCAAAAAAAAATTCCTTAATTTTTCTATCTAAACCTAGGTTGCTCTTGGGTCTCGAGTAGTTTTTTTAGTAGGCATTATAGCCGGGGTTAATTCACCTCAGAATTTACACTTTTTCTTTTCAAGATTTGATGTGTTTTGGGTTTCTACAGTGGATTTTTCTTATTGCAGGTTTTAGGTGAATAACAACAACGCATAGCGATGTACAAGAGATCAAATTTAACATCCAAAGGCATCTCACAACACTGCAAAATTGAGTTTTGTAGCTTCGAAAAGTCACGAGACTCCAAAAAGAAAGTCTTTGTCGCTCCAGCACTTCGACTTTACATAAGTGCCATAGTCCCAAATTTCCGACACTGCGTTTTTCCTAGTTGAAATTCAACCGTATCCTCTTTAGTTCCATAAGTTTTTCTAGCTCGGCACTGAGTTCGACATCGTTACAAATCAGCTAAGATATTTTCTTTCTCATTTGCAAGTAGGGTTTCTTATTTTCTAGTTTTTTTGCTTATGTCAAATTTGTACTTTAGTTGTTTATGTTTTCACTAGTACATATTTAGATTCAACATATATTTATAATTTCTATATTTTCTTAACTATAAACAACCTATTAAGATATTTATAGATTTGCACCCAATTCCCATAGAGGATAATTTTGCGCTTAACATAATTTATATTAAATAGAGCATGGAAATAATTTTCTTGTGATTTCTTATATTTATTGGGATATTAAGAATGATCACATTGATACAGAAGGATATGCAATTCTATATAGATAACATGTTGATTAAATAATTTTGTGCTTGAGTTAAAATATATAAACCTAAAATGACTTCTTACAAACACTTCCCATTCAATTGAAAACTCAAAAGGAAGCTTAACAAAGAATCGTGATGAAAACCCAAGAGAGATTCATTGAGTTACAAATTTTCATCACGGGATGATATGTGTTATTCCCATTCTAGCAGGACCTATGTAGTATCTTTCCTCAGTCGTATTACACGGGGACATCAAAAGTCATATTTTGAGTTCTTCGAGTACAGGATTCATATACTGTACCATATTACAGATTATAACATATTGTTACATATCTTGAACCAAAGTCTGTAAACATTTCAAGTCCATTCATTAGAAATTATCATCGCCATTACAACATATCACATATTATATGCATATAATTGTTTCATATCATGCACCACAAGTTCTTTGAGCTGATACTCCATACATCACAACATATTATTATGATTGTAGCATATTGTTAATTCTAGCATATTGCCATATATCATTGGCCATAATTTGTAAACTACAATGAGTGATGGTTAAATGAACATCTGATACATCATTGATTACACTTCATGCAGATGACTATGTATAGCACTGGTTCATTCAATTTTAATACAATTTTTCTACCACAAGAAGCAATTTTTTTATGTATTCATATATTCACTTATTTTGATAAAATTTGTGGACAATAATATTAATTGACATTTTAATTTTCTTTTCAAAGAAAATATTAATCTATCTATAAATATTCACTTGAGGAAATGAGCCAGTTATTATGAATCATAATGCAAGAGGTTGTTAGAGCCACCTACCAATCATAAAAATTTAAAAATATATACCCTTTAGTAAAGCATGATTTTTTTACACATTTAAATTGTGTGGAGAATATATTTTAAAGAGATTTATCATAATAACTTCTGAATACAAAGGAATTTAAGGTAACCCATTACTTAAGAGTAAAATCACTTTTTATGGGTTGTCTATTTGTCACAATTTCATTGGTTAGTTTATTGATGTGACTTACTTTATTGTCTAGTTTTTATTTAACTTTTAAGTTTAAAAGTGACATGTGATAACTTTAATTCAAAAAACTATTGGTACTTTATTTCACATATCTACTCACGGTCATTAGCCCATGCACGGTCATTAGATCCTTTCCCCTTGTACACAAATAAAAAACTTAACTAAAAATAATGTAAATAAATACCAATTTTAATAAATCACGGAAATGGATACAACTGAAATTTTAACCGTAGACCCTCCTCCAATCTTCTAACCGACATAGATGTATGTTAAATACTTGTGTCTCTTGAAGTTATGCTAAGTTAAATGTCATGTCATGTAGAATAACCTCCTCAATATTACAGCATTTGTTAAAGTGCCTGCAAAGGAACTCCATAAAATTACAACTGTCTTATTTAAGAAACTGAATTGTATCTATGAGCGAAACGTCGCTGAACTGGAGGGGAATACAAGCAATCGTAATTGAAGAAAACACGCCCATGCCTCCTGTTAAATTTTTTGAAAATGTTGAACAAATGAGGTGACGTGTCAATTTAGAGCATGCCCAAATGCACAATCTCCCAAGGGCGACCGATGTTGTCGTGTAAGGGCTAAGACTATGGTTTCACTCGTATGCAATTGTAGTGCCATATTTAGAGTTTCTATTATTTTTAAATACTATCAATTGTGCATGTTCGAACTTACGCCGGTAAGATCACATTATTAAAATTTTTGGAGGTCTAATTTAATGACGAGTTCAAGTGAGTGGTGGATCAAAGTTAAACCTTAGTTTGGGATAGGATAACAATGCCAAACAAATTGGTACCATGGATATTGTAAACAATACACCATTTAAAACCTTTCTCAAACACACCTTAGACTTAAATTTAGACTTTTTCAAGTATGATTGAATAAAGTATCGACATCTCTTCCACAGCCATGGTCAAAACTACATCTATTATTTTCTTCACTGTATTTTGTATGCTTGAATTACGCTGGAGAGGATAACAATGTTTAGTTTGTTAGATTTTTAATTGGTAGTGAAGTCTATGTAAATTTAAATTGTTTTATTTATTTCTGTGATGGGGAGGAGTGAAAAAGCATACTTTATATGTGTCTTGTTGTAAGAAAGAAAATATTTACATACATTCCTTCAATATTTTCTCCAACCCCAGTCTTCCTCCCTCAATACCCTTATTCACCGCCTCTCTTCCTCCTTCAATATTTAACTACTTCAAATTTAACTTTTTCGACACATCCCTATCGACATCTCCTTTGCACATAGCTCACATGTGATTTACTAATATAAAATATATATTTTTAATCCTCTCAACATTGGTAGATATTGTTCCCGAAAACACTCACTCTCCCACCTTTTTCACAAGAAGGAAGCCATTTTAAATTGAAAATAATTTTAGAGACCCGTGTTTACATGCCACACCCTCCAAATATCCCACAAATAAAAATGAAAATATTCTTCACATGGCAATAAAATTTTTTTAGTAAAAATAAAGTTATTACAAAGCGATTGTAGTTAGAAATGCTTTACCTTTGCTCCCCATCAATATAAAGTAAAGCCCATTATATTTGGGATTGTGCAAAAGGGTTTCGATCGATAAAATTCAAACTATCATGTATCTGCTTTGATAGCAGCTAGACCATCCATCAAAATTACATTAAGATCTGGCTAAGGTCATTGATGGATGGTAAAGTGTGTAACTTGATTTAAGACAGACCGCCATATCAAAACATGTAAAGAAGAGGCTCGTGAGGAATTTCAACCGTTTGCAACAAGATCACCCCTGTTGGCATCAATGAGACTCCTCGGGATAATAATATTATGCTATGGAACGCCATTTTTTTGGGGTATGTGCAGAATTTGTGAATTCAAAAATAATTGTTTTGAGTCATGCGATTAAGGTTTTCTTTCCCTCAAAACCAAAATAAAGGGAGAGAGACAGAGAAATATAGAGATAGAGAAAGAGAAACTAGATAATAACAAAGGGTTTATTTTGCCTACCGAAACATAAAGTCGCATATGATTTGCATCCTGTATCAACAATTCTAGACCAGCAAGTTGAAAGGGGGCCAAAATTGGCACAAATTGACCAGGGTGTTTGGCTAGAGAGGTGTGAGATTCTTCATCCACTTTTGCACCATCATCTTTGTTATCTTGTGAAAGTGCACCTTGTAGAGAGATGGCTACGGAGTTTTCTAAGCTTGCAAAATTTGATCTCTCTCTCTTTTGTAGATCAATGGAAACACCTCATGTCTGTGGGTATACCTATTTTTAGCCGAGTCTCCGGCATCAAGGCCGATTCCTTGTTGATGTATCCTAAATTGATTTTAGGGGTTAAGGGTAAAAGATGGCTGTAAAATACTAAAACTGAGGTGATACACCAAATTTATATGAGGGATTTGACTGAGTATATGCACAATTGATATGGGAAGGATTCTTGATGCACGAACCAACAGTTTTCTACAGAATAATTAAGGGAAAACACTTGTTGTACTGAGGGAAAATATCACAACAACACTGATAAGTTAACATGCACATTAAAATTATGCAGAAAATACTGAATTTGTAGCAGGGTAAGATGATTGTTCAGGGAATTTACATTCACAAGACTAATAGAAACATACACAAGGCTGCAAATAATTGGAAAGGCTAAAAATACTTCACACTCAGAAGGAAAAACTGGCAAAAATTGCTTCAGTACTCCTATATCAAAAATTCCTCTTCTGTGCTTTGCCAAAGCACACAATATATAGCAAAATAATTTTCACCCCTTCCTAAAAATAGTCTAAGGCTTGTACTCACCCATGCATCCTATTTTTATCCTTTATTTAATAATAGATAAAGGAATAAAATAGAACATGCAATTACAAATAGGCATTAATAGCCTTGATTACATTACAGTCAAATTGAAGTTGATTGTTCTATTTTTAAGAAAATAAGGTGAATAATTTTCTAATAATAAGCTTGCTTGTTGAACAAGTCTCTTTCCTTGTGCATGTGAATTCGTCTTCTTGTCTGTTTTGTCCTCTTGTGAAGCATGCAAAAATCAACTCTCTGTTTGTGAGTAAAATAATTGCAATACTTGCAATATTTGCAAAAATAATCATCCATACATCCATTTGGTGGGGACCACCTCCATGTGTACATGCTCCCTTTTCTCTTTACAGTATGTGGGGCAACCCTTGCACTTGATCACTGGTCTCCATTCGGTTTGGCCACCTTGTGGACTTAGCAATTTATTAGGTAGAGTACCTTTGATTAGATTAAATGGTATATTATAGGCTTTTGCATATTGGAATAACACGTAGTTTAAATTTCACCTTTTCGGTGATCATAGTTGATATAATTTGGTCGGCACTTGCCATTATTTGGAGCATATAGTTTTAAGACCTTAGAAAGGTCAAAAGGAAATGATTTCATTTTTTATTGATTACGTGGGTTGGCCCCCTCTCCATGGTGACTCAACCCTTCTGATGCTTAGTTGGAACTATGCACATTTAATTGGTTTAAAGGCTCAAGCCCTTTCCTCCATTGATTTCCTTGGCATTTAAGTTGGGCCCTTGGTGGATTTGTGCATGGATTTGGCCGTTGATTTCACTACACCCTCGGTTAGGGTTTCTTTGTGCTTCTGACACATGTATGCATTGTTAACCCTAGTTGGGTTTGATCCTTGATGGAAACCATTGATCCTTTTTCTTGATGTTTTCTGATCATTGATCTTTGACTATGATTAGGGTTTTACCCCTAAAATTAATTCGGTCGGTAGCTTCTTACCATGGTTATTTGCTTTGAATGTGGATCTCGATCTTCGGCCTTTGATCTTTGTCCTTGTTGAAGGTTGATCATTGATTACTAACTTTGGATGAGTTAGGTTAAACTAGTTGAGGTGGGTGAGTTTAAAATTCTCAAGCTCCATTATTTCGGTCATTTTTTGGCTTGCTCGTGGAGAGCGGCGAAGACCTAGCAAAATGTTTCGCAGACCATCATTTTTGATCTGTTGAAGCTTAGATTTTGATTTGTTTGGTCTCTGTGGGTTTGAAACCTAGTCGCTCTTGCTTGAGAATTATGGAAGTGTTTGTATATTTAAATTTTCTGAGTTCTTGTGCGAGCTCTTTGGAGGATTCTCGCCATTTTTTAGTTTGAGCTTTCTGTGGTCATTTATGCCTTAGATCCGAGCTTGTTTTCTGTACCGCTTTTATGGCCACAATTTCTGAGTTCAAGCTCTCTAAAATTTTGAAGGTTTCTGCAAATGCTGGAAAGGGTGAGCTTCTATGTCCTCGAACATGAAGATTATTTCATTTCCACTATTGCTATGACCATGCATACTAATACTTAGCTCTTTCTTTGAATTTTTTTTTTTTTGTGGCTTAGGCTTGGTCATTTCAAGTTGAAACCCATCCTGAGCTTGATCTTTTTCCTCTGAACTTGATGATTCCTCGAGGGTTTGAATAAAATACTTTGAAACAGTAAGTTTTCTAGACCATTGTTTGAATTTTTTTTGTAAAAGTTATAAAAGGAAGAAATGTCGTAGTTTGTAAAGTATTTCAACATCTTTCTCCTCGAATATTTGAACCTCTCCTGTTGGGTATTAAATTTTTTTAATGAATTCCGTCCTAAATGATGAGTAGGAAGCTTCATTTTTGAAAGTTTTTTTTTTGTTCGTGCATCAATTGCTTTAATTCTTGATCCGTTCAAGATTTGGGTATTTTCATGAGTTTTTTTGAATTGCTTCAACTTTGTGTAAATAACATTTGTTTTAGATTTGGAGTTTTTAGAGCCATATGTGTGTAACCTTTACATTGGTATTCTTCTTCATTATAGATTTGAGTTTGATTTGTTTGTCACTTATGTAGCTTTCAATGTTTTGGGTAGTATTATTCTAAGCTCAAAAATTATCCTTTATTTTTGCAGGTCTGTTATTGATTTACGTGTCCGATTTTTATGAGATCTGTATCATCATTATTTTTGCCATTTGGTTCTCGAGATAATGATAATAAAATTCCTTCTATATGGTCTGAAAATTTTGCATTATTCTACTGAAACCTTATTTCCATCCTTATGCAGAGCTCCTTTATAAAGTTTCTGGTAACTTTTATATTCTTTATTTGAGTTCTGTTTCATTTCAAGACTTGAATACTTTGATGTTTTTGAAGAACTCTAAAGCCTCACCTTTTGGGTTGATATTTTGTAACCTATAATTGCATATTCTTTGAACTCTGAACTTGATTATGTAACTTGATATGGGGTTCTTTACTGAGGATAGATGAAGAATGAATGTTTCACTTTGCTTACCCTTGATAGTCTGAAATACTTGCTTTCTTTAGATACAAAAACAAAGCTCTGAGTTTGATAAAACTGTAAAATGAAAAGTCTGAAACTTGCATTCTTTTGTATTTCTTTAGTTCACCTTCAGTAATGATCCTTTGTAACCATGGTGGTTGCATACTTTGATTTTGATGATGATTTTGTGACTTGTTGGTACACTATAATCTTGTTTCTTTTACTTAGATGCTTTATTTCCTTGATAGTAGTATTTCTGGCATGTTGGAAAATTTAAAAGTTAAATTTTTCATGGTGAAGCCTTGGAAATTTTTTCCAAAATTCTCTCTTCCTTCCCTTTTCAACTGTAGTAGTTGTATTTTTTGATTCAGAATACTGAATATAACACTTTTATGTTGAAGATGCTTTGGTAATTGGAAACTGAAACATAATAAATGTTTTCTTTATCATGGCATGCTTTTCTGATTTTCTATATCACTTACTTGATTTACATAGTTCTTATAAAACATGTAGTAGTTAAAAACAACATGATGAAAAAGTCATAAATTTCCATTTTACATGGTGAAGCCTTGTCAAAATTTTCCCAGAATCTTCTTTTCATTATGTTTCAGTTGTAACCCTTTCTTTCCAGTTAACTTCAGCTTCTTGAAATCTGATTCTTCTTCTTTAGTTGCAAATAGAGACATGTACTTATATTTTCCAATCCCTCTTGATTTAAATTCAAGATCTGTACTGTAACTTCTCCCATTTGTAGGTAGATTTTTGAAACATGAGTTATATTCTTATTTTTTTCTAGCAATGTACTTATGACTTATCTATTTTTTCTTGGTGTAACCTGCACCTGCACACTTAAGAAAATAGTTAGAAAAATATCTAGGCCTTTTGGCCTCTCTTATGTCCATGGTTTTTCTTTTCTTTTCTTCTCTTTCCTTCTTCCGAGTGAGTAAAGAATGTATGCAGTTGATCTTCAAGTAGACTATATATTCTATTGTTAAGAGATTCATATGCATGAATTAGGATAGTATATGAATATGAACTGATCCTTGATCTCGTAACTAATAGTTTTCTCTTTTTATTCTTTTCAGGTACAATGAATCTTACAACGAAGATGAAGAAGGGAAAAAATATGGAATGGAGATGATTCGAACAGAGAAGAGAAACCCCAAGGCAATGATGGGTTCACTCATACTCCTTTACTTTTTATTTCATGCATGTGTACCTCTTATTTTAGTATATGTACTTTACTTTTTAGTTATACCCCATGGCTTGTGTGGGAACATTTGAAATTCCTTATGAATAAAACATTGAATTCTAAAAATGAGTTGTGTATTTATTTCTACATTTTAGCTTTCTGTATGGATTGTATGATGAACTAAACAACTCAAGTAATATAATTGAATGTCTTAATCATGAAGGAAATTAACATTAAAGAATACCTGTAACATCTAGTAATGAATTTTGTTCTCTACAATCTGTAATTATGTTTGTTTTCCAAAACTTAGCATTTCACCTATTCTGTAATTGAATGTCTTCATCAAGACAACACAACTATCCTTCGGGGCCTTGTGTTCTTTTGCTGAAGATAGTCATGAAATTGCAAACTATGTGATTTGTTACATTTTGTAACAACACACATAGCTACATATTTCATGTAATCATTAACTAATTCAAGTAGTAACAATAATATCAAAACTCCCTTAGCTTAGGTATATTTCACCAATTCCATCCATCGTAACGAAGTTTGAGTTGCCCATTTTTGCACAAGTGCAAAAATTTTCAACATTTATGGTGATCCTATAGGGAAAGATTCCTGCTATCTTATGGACCATTGTCTTGCTCTTGTCCATTGGGTATGGAGTCTAAACGAGAAACAAAAATCTACCTTTCTAGAAGTTCCAAACCTTCCAAAATTAAACTAAAACCGAGAAGGATTTGTAAACAAGATCACTCGCACAAATGCACTTTTGAATGGAAAATAATGCAATGTGCAAAAACTGCACTTATTGAATGGAAATCCTCTCCACTCAGGTTTTCAATAAGAGTGTTTGAAACATAGCATTCACAAGAATGTTCTTTACAAATTGAAAAAATTATGAAATCATGTAAGGGCCACTCCAAATTGTATCAAACTTTGTGTGTCTTCCTGGATTTGCATGATTAGCATCCCACTTTAACACAATATCTCCTTCATTGAAGATTCTGAATTTAGATTTCTTATCAAAAGTCTTCTTCATCTGTTTTTTATTCTTTTCCATATTCAAATGGGCTTGATCTCTTAGCTCTTGTAATTCCATTAACTCTGCATAATGAACCTGTAATGGTTCATTCTCAAGTAGCTCCATTTGATGTAACAAATCCAATGTAGGTAACTCAATTGAAATAGGCATTCTTGCTTCTTTTCCATACACAAGTTTGTATGGTGAATTTCCAACTAATCTTTTAGGAGTTACTCTATCAGCCCAAAGTGTTGAATTCAACATTAGATGCCAAGCTCTTTGATTATCTTTGAGTGTCTTCTGATGATCCTTAAAAGATTCTTGTTAGTACTTTCAGCTAAGCCATTACCTTGTGGGTAATAATTAGATGAAGAACTTAAGTAAATTCCATGGCTGATAGCCCAATCTGTTATCTTCACACCAAGAAATGCTAAAGAATTATCTGATATGATAGTTGCTAGAACACCAAATCTACAAACTATTCCTTCATAAAAGGATAGTATCAAAGCTTCATTAGCATCTTTCAAGGCTATTGCTTCAGTCCATCGTGTAAAATAATCTATAGTAGTTAAGATCAATTTGTGTCCTTGTGACGAAGGTGGGTTTATCATGCCAATAAAGTCAAGACCCCACTACATAAAAGGTTGATCAACTGAAATAGGTTGTAAAGGAAGTAAAGCTAAACATTCTTTTCCAAGAAAGAAAGCACACATTTTTACACTTTCTAATCCATTCAAAATAGTCCTTGAATATGCTAGGCCAATAGTAACCAGATTTCATAATTTTTAAGGTTGTGGTATGTGCTAAGAAGTGACCTCCTGCAGGTCCTTCATGGAATTTTAATAGTAATTTTGAATTTTATCATAGTCAACACATCGCAGCAAGATTCCATTTATATCTCTTTTGAACAACACACTATCAATAAAGATATAGGGGACAACTTGTAATCTGAAATATCTTCATTTATTTTTATCCATACCTTTCGGATAGGTGTCATGCTATAGATAGTTAACCAAATCAGTCATCCATCTTGATTCCTGAATCTCATGAGCAAGTTCAGGTTGCTGATTTTCTGGTTGAACCATGATGCCTAATTGCTGATACACAATTTCACCATGCTATTTTGAATCGGGTTACGCACTTTTTATCTTTCCATATAAGCAATTAGGTGTTCACAAAAACCTTTACCTCGAGCTATCTTAGAACCCGGATATCAAAATCATATTTCATAACTTTTTTTATCAACCTACGTTCTTTTCTCATTCAATTCTTTATTTAACAAGAAATCTTTTACACTTGGATGAGAAACAAGAACATGGATTTTATTGTTTGAAAGCATATACTTAAAATTCTTTAGTCCTTTGACTACTGAAAGTACTTGTTTTTCAAGGAATGTGTACCTTGTTTTATAATCATGCAAGCTCTGTCCAAAGAAAGTAATTGGTTGCTCAATATTTTCATCATTGACCTGAGTTAGTATGGTTGAGATTGTTTCAGCTCCTGCAAGTGCATACATTGTAAAATCTTTATCAAAATTTGGATTTGCAAGAGTAGGAGCCTGAGAGATGACTATTTTGATTGCTTCAAACCCTTCTCTCCTTTCGGTCCAAGAGAACATTTTCTCTTTCTTTAACATAATTGTCAATGGTTTAACCAATGCTATAAAATATGGAACAAATCTTCTAACAAATTTTATTTTTCTAAGAAAAATTTGTAATGCATTCTTATAATGAGGAAATGATAGCTGTGATATGGATTTGATTGTGAAATGATCAATCACTAAACCTTTCTTAGAAACAATATGGCCAAGTAATTTACCTTGATGTACTGAAAATATGGACTTCTTGGGATTCAAAGATATTCCAAACTAGCCTGCATAACTGAAAATTCTGCCTTAGATGCATCGATGTTCATCAGATTTTTTTGAAAATATAGTAACATCATCTAAATAAACAAGGATGCATTTATTTAGCAAGTTGTGAAAATCCATGTCCATTGCATGTTGAAATATTGCACCACCATTTGAAAGACAAAAACACATTCTTTTGTAAGCATAAGTACCCCACTTGGTGGTAAAAGTTTTTTGTACATATCTTCTTCTCAAACTAAATCGATTGTATCCATTGTAACCATCTAGAAGAGATAGTCTATCTGAACCAGAAACTATTCTCAAAATTTGATCCATATTTGGTAGTGGGTAATGATCTTTTAATGAAGCTTTGTTAAGATCTTTGAAATCCACACATAATTTGATTTCTCCATTCTTCTTCCTAATAGGAACAAGATTTTCTACCCAACTTGAATGCTTAACTGGAAAGATAATACCTGATTCAATTAACTTTGATAACTCTTTCCTCATTAGAGGTTCTATTTTGGGATTTACAGCCTCTTTTTTGGCTAACTAGTTTAGAAATTTCTGCAATTCGATAGTATGTTGTGCTAAAGTAGGATCAAACCTTTCAGGTCTTGGTATCTCAAAGAAAACATCTTTAAATTCTTTGCAAAGATTAATAAATGACTATTTTTCAACTAAGGAACATACCTTTCTAAGAAACAAATTTTTCCCTTCATCAACTAAAATTTCTTCATAGTTATCAGCATGCATTGACATCTTAGTTTTGTCTTTTCTTAACTGATTATCGATCTTTGAAGATGTCCTCTAATGTGACTAGACCTCGAGGTAACTTATTTTTCTTTAATTGAACAATCTGGTCACCGTATAAATGTTGTAATTTATCTTGATTTACTGTAGAAAATTCAGCTTCTTGCTGCAAAAACCTACAAATTTGATCATCATTTTCAAAAACCTACCAATTCAAGTCATTATCAGGTATAGAAGGCCTAACAATTAACTTAATATGAGGCTGAATTTTTTTGTTCTCTATCTATTCCAACACTTCAAAACTAGCACCAACTGCTGCAAGTCTGTTTGCATGCTTGTTTTCAGTTCTAGGAATGGACTGAATATTAATAGCATCAAAATCTTCCATTAAGTCTGAAACTCTATGTCTATAAGAATTCATTAATGGATTCTTACAAACATTAAAATTCTTTACTTGATTGATAACCAACTCAGAATCACCAAAAATTTGTAATGTGTTGATACCTTTCTTTCTGGCCCAAAGCAAGCCATGAATTAATGCTTTGTATTCAGCTACATTACAAGTGCATGAAAATTAGAGACTCAAAGCTGAGAAATACCTTTTCATTTGTTGGGAAGTGAACATCAAACCTACTCCCTATCCTTTTTTTTCTTAGCTCCATCAAAATGAAGCTTCCAAATCCCTTCTGCTAAATTTTCTATTTTGGACAACAAGAAAAGTGGTGTATTTTCTTCATGCATATAATACACACCAAACAAATGTTTTTCAACTTCCTTAAAAGGATCATGGACATGTTCTTCAGTTGTATTTTCATCCATAAACATGTTAGAAACACCATCTAATGCTGAAACATGAGCTACATCATCAAAATAAGATTGGTCTAAGGATACATAATTAGCTACTACATTGGAAGAGTGAGGCTCAATGTGGAATTTGGCCAATGGCTCTGAATTGATAGTATTTTTGGTGCCGTAATGAGTAGTGAAAAATAAGAAGGACCAATCTGAAGAGAGATAACCTCCTATCTTTGCTGTGAAATCTCTAGATAAGCATAAAGAAAAGTATGGAGGTAAATCTACAATAGTAACATCTTGTAAGAATAGAAACATTTGGGAAAGCATGCAATGTTACCTCTAAATTTCTAATTACACCAATCTGTATTAGTTGTAGTTCCATCAAACTATGTAAGACACTCTTTTCTGTAGGCTCATACTATAGACCCAATTTTTCTACAATTGCTTTTGGCATAACTTTGTTACTTGCGCCATTGTCCACCATGCAATTATGAACAATATGTTCCCCAATAATCAGTGATAAATAAAATGGTGGTGAATTGTTGATGTCATGAGACCTCAAAACCCTCTCAACCATCCTTAACTTATCTTATTTAATGCGGTCTTGTTCGAACATTCCAAGGACCATGTTTGCCTTCTAGACTTCCTTTTCTGTTGTTTTAGAAGAAATTTATAGCTTAGCTAGTTCATGAGAAAGTAAATCTTGTTGTCTTGGAATACTTAGAGTCCCACATTGAGATGTTAACATTATGCTTTTTCATTACATCAACAATGTTAAAAGAAGCAACAATTTTAGAGACAGATTCAACTATTTTAGCATAGGCCTTAGCAAAAATTGATTCTACTTCAGTTGTCTTTGATATCTAAGGTATAAACAATCTTCTTGGGTCAAGCTGTATATTTTTTTGTTGTCCTTTATCAACTGGAACACTTGCTATTTTTTATGAATAATAGAACTATTAGTTGGTTTTGGGGTTGTAGATGTTGTCTTATCAATGACAGTAGGCAGAACAAGCCTATTTTGTTATTTTTAACTTTTAGCATCTTTTCATTGAGCCCTAGTAGTAACTAAAATGAAATCCTCCTCATTGAAACTAACTAAATTATGCTCAGGTGCTTTCTGGACATGAGTTTCTTACTACCCACTTTCCATTTGAGGCATGAACAATGCTTCAGATTTTGGTTGTGCAACAAGATTCAGATTCATAAAAGCATTTAGTGAATTTACAGCTAAATGAGGTTGATTGCAAGGTTGGCACCACTCTTCTGTAGTCATGTTAACTTGAACTAGAGCATTAGATGAACTAGGATCCTTTGGGTCAAATTTCCTTTGCTGATAAGGTTTCCTATAATTTTGATTTTGTTGGTAAGGCTGCCTATTTTGCTGATTTAGCTGATTTTGTTGATAAGGAGCCTGATAAGGTCTACTAGGTAATGCAAGCCTATTCTCAATTGAAGTCAACTTATTTCCCATAGTCTGCAAATATTTAAATATGTCATCATCGATGGGGCTGCAACAACAGGTTCTATGATTGTAATAGGTTGTGGGATAGGGGCTAAATCTGCCAAAAAGGCATTAAAGGTCTTGGTGCTAATTTTCTAGCTTGAATAAGACTATTTTCAGCTCGGATGGTGATATCATAGGTTGTTGGGAGCGTCTCTCCTCCATAGACTGAATCATAGTTGAAATATCATTTTTTAATGCCCTAAGATAATAAAGAAAAGTGTGATTAGCTTGAGTCTTGACACTTGCTAGAATTGTTTCCCAAGTTCTGGCAAAACGGATGTTGAAACTTGACATAAATTAGTTTGGAGTTATTTTAATGTTAGATAGTTGTTCTATAAGAGATAAATGATTTGAATTGTCTTGAAATTGTTTAAGAAATTTATTACCTAAGTCATCCCAAGTTCTTATGTATCCAATCTTTACATTTCTATACCATTGCAAGGTTTATCCTTTAAGAGATGCAGCTAAAAGTCTTAAGGCTACATCCTCATGAGTAATATTATGAACTACACATAAGGTTGTGACATCTTTAATGTGCTTTGTAGGTGTCACCTGATTTTCACCAGTGAATGATGGAAAACATTTTCATGGCAGCATTAGGGATGTCATGGTAAACTGGGATTACTAATGGGCTGCCATTAGTAAAGGTCACAAAATTTCTAGGTGGTTGGATAGCCATAAAAAAATAGGGATGTTAATAGAGAAATTGATTCGTGGTGAAGGAATGTTAGGAGGAGGGTTATCAAAACCAAGTCTATTATAAGGTAAAGTATTACCAACTCTTCTCCTTCTAGCAGAATTGAAAGGTAAAGAAACAAAATTAGAGGAATTCATTTTATCAGTGATCTTATAGTCACTTTAGGTATGGAGCATGCCGCAATACTAGTATGAAATCAACTTTACGGAGTCGCCAAAAGATCATAAAATCTTTAGAATAAAATTGTGCATGAGCTTGCTCCCAAAAGTAATTTTTGATTTGCTGTAAAGTTTATAGATATGATAGTCATAACTTATGCAGATATAATTCGTGGTCCCACCGGGCATGCCAAAAACTATTATCTCTCGAAAGTGCACCTTGTAGAGAGATGGCTACATGTTTTCTAAGCTTGCAAAATTTGATATCTCTCTTTTGTAGATACAATGGAAACACCTCAGGTCTATGGGTATACCTATTTTGAGGTGAGTCTCTAGTATCAAGGCCGGTTCCTTGTTGATGTATCCTAAATTGATTTTCTGGGGTTAAGGGTAAAAGATGGTTGTAAAATACTAAAATTGAGGTGATACACCAAATTTATATGAGGGATTTGACTGAGTATATGCACAATTGATATGGGAAGGATTCTTGATGCATGAACCAATAATTTCTACAAAATATTAAGGGATAAACACTTTGTTGTACTGAGGGAAAATATCACAACAACATTGATAAGTTAACATGCACATTAAAATTATGCAAAAATACTGAATTTGTAGTAGGGTAAGATGATTGTTCAAGGAATTTGCATTCACAAGACTAATAGAAACATACACAAGGCTGCAAATAATTGGAAAGGCTGAAAATACTTCACACTCAAAAGGAAAAATTGGAAAAAATTGCTTCAATACTCCTATATCCAAAAAGTCCTCCTCTGTGCTTTTCCAAAGCACACAATATATAACAAAATAATTTTCACCCCCTTCCTAAAAATAGTCTAAGGCTTGTACTCACCCATGCATCCTATTTTTATCCTTTATTTAATAATAGATAAAGGAATAAAATAGAACATGCAATTACAAATAAGCATTAATAGTATTGATTATATTATAGCCAAATATAAGCTAACTATTCTATTTATTTATAAGGTGAATAATTTTCTAATAATAAGCTTGCTTGTGAACAATTATATTTCCTTGTGCATATGAATTCATCTTTTTGTCTGCTTTTGTCCTCTTGTGAAGCATGCAAAAATTCAACTCCCTATTTATGAGTAAAATAATTACAATACTTGCAATATTTGTAAAAATAATCATCCATACAAATCTATTTGATGCGGACCACCTCCATGTGTACATGCTTCCTTAACCTTCTCTTTCGCAGTATGTGGGGCCACCCTTACACTTGATCCCGGTCTCCATTTGTTTGGCCACCTTGTGGACTTAGTAACTTATAAGGTAGAGTAACTTTGATTAAATGCATGGCATATTATAGGCTTTTACATATTGGAATAACACGTATCATATTTTTGGTGATAATAGTTGATATGATTTGTTTAAAATTCACACTTTTTGATCATAGTTTGATATGATTCGATCAACACTTGGAATTATTTGGAGCATATAGTTTTATGACCTTAGAAATATCAAAAGGAAATGATTTCCATTTTTATTGATTAAGTGGGCTGGCCCCCTCTCCATGGTGACTCAACCCTTCTGATGCTTAGTTGGCACTATGCACATTTAATTGGTTTAAAGGCTTGGGCCCTGTTCTCCATTAATTTCCTTGGTATTTAAGTTGGGCCCTTAGTAGATTTGTGCATGGATTTTGGTTGTTGATTTCACTACACCCTCGTTAGGGTTTCTTTGTGCTTAACACGTGTATGCATTGTTAACCCTGGTTGGGTTTGGTCCTTGATGGAAATTGTCAATCTTTATCCTTGATGTTTTCTGATCATTGATCTTTGACTATGATTAGGGTTTTACCCCTGCAATTAATTTGGTCGGTGGCTTCTTACCATGGTTGTTTTCTTTGAATGTGGAGCTTGATCTTTGGCCTTTGATCTTTTTCCTTGTTGAACGTTGATCGTTGATTGCTAACTCTAGATGAGTTAGGTTAAACTGGTTGAGGTGGGTGAGTTTAAAATGCTCGAGCTCCATCATTTTGGTCATTTTTGGCTTGCTCGTAGAGAGTGGCGAAGCCCTGGAAAATTTTTTGCAGATCGCCATTTTTTTAACGGTTGAATCTCAACTTTTGTTCTATTTGGTATTCGATAGTTTGAATCCTAGTCGCTCTTTCGTAAGAGTTTTGGAAGTGTTTTTAGATTTTCATTTTCTAAGTTCTTGTGTGAGCTCTTTGGAGGATTCTACCACTTTTGAGTTTGATCTTTTGTGGTCATTTGTGCCTTGGATTCAAGCTTGGTTTCTGTACCACTTTTATGGCTTCCATTTCTGAGTTCGATCTCTTTGCAATTTTTAGGGTTGTTGTGAATGCTGGAAAGGGTGAGCTTTTGTGTCCTTGAACATGAAAATTATTTTATTTCCACTGTTGTTGTGACCATGCATACTAATACTTAGTTCTTTCTTTGCATTTTCTGGGTTTTTGTGGCTTGGCCTTGGTCGTTTTGAGTTGAAACCCATTATGAGCTTGATATTTTCCTCTGACCTTGATGATTCCTTGAGGGTTTCAAGAAAATACTTTGAAATAGTAAGTTTTCTTGACCATCGTTTGAATTTTTTCGTTAAACTTATAAAAGGAAGAAATGCCGTAGTTTGTAAAGTATTTCGACATCTTTCTCCTTAAAACTTTGAACTTTCTCTGTTGGGTATTGAAAAGTTTGAATGACTTCCATCCTTAATGATGAATATGAAGCTTTGTTGTTGAAAGGATTTTTTTCTATTCGTGCATCATTTGCTTTAAATTCCATATCTCGGGCCTTTTTGATTTTACGTATTTATAGATCTTAGTTTTTTTAGAGCCATCTGTGTGCAACCTTTACATTGGCATTTTCCTTCATTGCAGATTTGAGTTTGAGGTGTTTGTCACTCCTATAGCTTTTCGGTGTTTCAGGTAGTAGTATTCTAAGCTCAAAACTTCTCCTTTATTTTTGGTGGGTTTTTATTGATATGTGTTTGATTTTTCCCGAGATCTGTATCATTGTTTTTTTGCCATTTGGTTCTTGAGACACTGATAATAAACTTCCTTCTATATGGTCTACAAATTTTGCATTATTCTACTGAAACCTTATTTCCATCCTTATACAGAGCTCCTTTATAAAGTTTCTAGTAACTTTTCTATTCTTTATTTGAGTTCTATTTCATTTCAAGACTTGAATACTTTGATGCTTTCGAAGAACTCTAGAGTCTCAACTTTTGGGTTGATCTTTTGTAACCTGTAATTACATATTCTTTGATTTCTGAACTTCATTAGGTAACTTGTTATGGGGTTCTTTACTCGAGGATAGATGAAGAATGAATGTTTCACTTTACTTACCCTTAACAATCTGAAATACTTGCTTTCTTTAGATAAAAAAACAAAGCTCTAAGTTTGATAAGAAATTGAAAAGCGAAAATTCGAAACTTGCATTCTTTTGTATTTCTTTAGTTCACCTTCAGAAATGATCCTTTGTAACCATGGTGGTTGCATACTTTGATTTTGAAGATGATTCTGTGACTTGTTGGTACACTGTAATCTTGTTTCTTTTACTTAGATCTTTGTATTTCCTTGATAGTAGTATTTATGACATGATGGAAAATTTAAAAGTTAATTTTTCATGGCAAATACGGATTTTTTTTTGAATTCTCTCTTCCTTCCCTTTTCAGCTGTAGTAGTAAATAGTAAAAAGTTAATAGTATTGATTATATTATAGCCATGCTATAAGGTGAATAATTTTCTAATAATAAGCTTGCTTATTTGAACAATTATATTTCCTTGTGCATATGAATTCATCTTCTTGTCTGTTTTGTCCTCTTGTGAAGCATGCAAAAAATCAACTCCCTATTTGTGAGTAAAATAATTACAATACTTGCAATATTTGTAAAAATAAACATCCATACGTCTATTTGGTGCGGACCACCTCCATGTGTACATGCTTCCTTTTCTCTTTGCAGTATGTGGGGCCACCCTTACACTTGATCACTGGTCTCCATTTGCTTTGGCCACCTTGTGGACTTAGTAACTTATAAGGTAGAGTAACTTTGATTAAATTGCATGGCATATTATAGGCTTTTACATATTGGAATAACACGTATCATATTTTTGGTGATAATAGTTGATATGATTTGGTCGGCACTTTCACAGTTGATATGATTCGATCAACACTTGGAATTATTTGGAGCATATAGTTTTATGACCTTAGAAATATCAAAAGGAAATGATTTCCATTTTTATTGATTAAGTGGGCTGGCCCCCTCTCTATGGTGACTCAACCCTTTCGATGCTTAGTTGGCACCATGCACATTTAATTGGTTTAAAGGCTTGGGCCCTTTCATCCATTGATTTCCTTGGCATTTAAGTTGGGCCCTTAGTGGATTTGTGCATGGATTTCACTACACCCTCGGTTAGGGTTTCTTTGTGCTTCTAACACGTGTATGCATTATTAACCCTGGTTGGGTTTGGTCCTTGATGGAAATCGTCGATTTCTATCCTTGATGTTTTTGATCATTGACCGTTGGTCGTGATTAGGGTCTTACCCCGGAATTAATTTGGTCGGTGGCTTCTTACCATGGTTATTTTCTTTGAATGTGGAGCTTGATCTTTGGCCTTTGATCTTTTCCTTGTTGAACGTTGATTGTTAATTGCTAACTCTAGTTGAGTTAGGTTAAACCGGGTTGAGGTGGGTTAGTTTAAAATGCTCGAGCTCCATCATTTTGGTCATTTTTGGCTTGCTCGTAGAGAGTGGCGAAGCCCTAGAAAGCAGATTTTGCAGATCGCCATTTTTAACGGTTGAATCTCAACTTTTGTTCTATTTGGTATCGATAGTTTGAATCCTAGTCGCTCTTTCGTAAGAGTTTTGGAAGTGTTTTTAGATTTTCATTTTCTAAGTTCTTGTGTGAGCTCTTTGGAGGATTCTACCACTTTTGAGTTTGAGCTTTCTGTGGTCATTTGTGCCTTGGATTTGAGCTTGGTTTCCGTACCACTTTTATGGCTTCCATTTCGAGTTCGATCTCTTTGCAATTTTAGGGTTGTTGTGAATCTTTGGAAAGGGTGAGCTTTTGTGTCCTTGAACATGAAAATTATTTCATTTCCACTGTTGTTGTGACCATGCATACTAATACTTAGTTCTTTCTTTGCATTTTTATGGGTTTTTGTGGCTCGGCCTTGGTCGTTTCGAGTTGAAACCCATTCTGAGCTTGATATTTTTCCTCTGAACTTGATGATTCCTTGAGGGTTTGAAGAAAATACTTTGAAATAGTAAGTTTTCTTGACCATTGTTTGAATTTTTTTCGTTAAACTTATAAAAGGAAGAAATGCCGTAGTTTGTAAAGTATTTCGACATCTTTCTCCTTAAAACTTTGAACTTCTCTGTTGGGTATTGAAAATTTTGAATGACTTCCATCCTAAATGATGAGTAGGAAGCTTCATTGTTGAAAGGTTTTTTCTATTCGTGCATCATTTGCTTTAAATTCCATATCTGGGCCTTTTTGATTTTACGTATTTATAGATCTTAGTTTTTTTAGAGCCATCTGTGTGAAACCTTTACATTGGTATTCTCCTTCATTGCAGATTTGAGTTTGAGGTGTTTTTCACTCCTATAGCTTTCAGTGTTCTGGGTAGTAGTATTCTAAGCTCAAAACTTCTCCTTTATTTTTGCAGGTTTTTTATTGATATGTGTTTGATTTTTCCGGAGATCTATATAATTGTTTTTTTGCCATTTGGTTATTGAGACACTGATAATAAACTTCCTGCTATATGGTCTACAAATTTTTCATTATTCTATTGAAACCTTATTTCCATCCTTATACGAGCTCCTTTATACGGTTTCAGTAACTTTTCTATTCTTTATTTGAGTTCTATTTCATTTCAAGACTTGAATACTTTGATGCTTTTGAAGAACTCTTAAGTCTCACCTTTTGGGTTGATCTTTTGTAACCTGTAATTACATATTCTTTGAACTCTGAACTTGATTATGTAACTTGATATGGGGTTCTTTACTCGAGGATAGATGAAGAATGAATGTTTCACTTTACTTACCCTTGAGATCCAAATACTTGCTTTCTTTAGATAAAAAACAAAGCTCTAAGTTTGATAAAAAACTGTAAAATGAAAATTCTGAAACTTGCATTCTTTTGTATTTCTTTAGTTCACCTTCAGAAATGATCCTTTGTAACCATGGTGGTTGCATACTTTGATTCTGAAGATGATTATGTGACTTGTTGGTACACTGTAATCTTGTTTCTTTTACTTAGATGCTTTATTTCCTTGATAGTAGTATTTATGGCATGATGGAAAATTTAAAAAGTTAATTTTTCATGGCAAAGCCCTGGATTTTTTTTTTTCAGAATTCTCTCTTCCTTCCCTTTTCAGCTGTAGTAGTTGTGTTTTTTGATTCATAATACAAAATATAACACTTTTTTGTTGAAACTACTTTGGTAGTTGAAAATTGAAACATAATAAATGTTATCTTGATCATGGCATGCTTTTCTGCTTTTCTATATCACTTACTTGATTTACATATTTCTTGTAAAGCATGTAGTAGTTAAAAACAACATCATGAAAAAGTCATAAATATCCATGTTACATGGTGAATCCTTGTCAAATTTTTCCTAGAATATTCTTTTCATTCTGTTTCAGTTGTAACCCTTTCTTTCTAGTTAACTTCATCTTCTTTAAATCTGATTCTTCTTCTTTAGTTGCAAACTGAAACATGTACTTCTATTTTCCAGTCCCTATTGATTTAAATTCCAGATCTATATTGTAAATTCTCCCATTTGGAGGTCAATTATCTGAAACATGACTTACATTATTCCTTTTTCCCATCATGTACTTATGACTTATCTATTTTTTCCTATGCAACCTGCACATGAACACTTAAGAAAATAGTTAGAAAAATATCAAGGCCTTTTGGCCTCTCTTATGTCCATGTCTTTTTCTTTTCTTTTCTTTTCTTTCCTTCTTTCGAGTGAGTAAAACATGTATGTAGTTTATCTTCAAGTAGACTATATCTTACGTTGTTAAGAGATTCATATGCATGAATTAAGCTAGTATAGGAATATGAATTGATCTCGAGGTCAGAATCGACAGCTTTTCTATTTTTCTTCATTTTAGGTACAATGACTATCTAACTAAGATGAAGAAAGAACAAAAGATGAAATGGAGAGCTTCAACAAAATAATAGAACCCCCAAGACAATGATGGGTTTGTTAGGATACGTTGGTTTTTAGCTTAGTTGTCTATTCTTATCTTGTTATCTCTTATCACATCATTCTCTGCTGATAATGTGGATCTTCCCAGCTTAGTTAGGGAGTCAGTTCAGGTTTTCTGTCCTATATAAACTGTACGTGTGCTTTGTTCTCTTCAGAATAATATGAGATAAATACTATCTCTTCTTATTTCTCTTTCTGTAGCTCTCAGTTTGGTATCAGAGCACGTTCGGTCTCAGGATTCATGTTGGTCAGGTTGCAAGCCAAGATCTTTGTCATCGATGATGTTCTGGCCATATCCCATCAGTCACCGAAGTGTATTTGTTTAAATAGAAACGCCATGACCAAGCTATGAAATTCTTCTTTTCCAGTTTATTCGACGAGAAGTGTTCTGATCTTAGCGCCTGAAAAACCTGTGGTGGAGAAGCCTGTGTTTTGCCAGGTAGGGAGCGAACCTACGGCAACCTGTCCGAGATGAGCACGGAGCTGTTCAGTAACGGTCTGAGCTGCGGCGGGTGCTACAGACTGGAACGCAAGGTGGAGGAGGATCCGTAGTGGTGCATACCGGGAGCATCGGTGACAGTCACCGCCACAAACTTCTGCCCGCCGAATTATGCTCAGGCCAACAATGCAGCGGGTGGTGCAAGCCCCCTCTCCGCCACTTCGACTTAGCCGTGCCCGCATTTGAGCAGATCGCAATATACAAGGGAGGCATTGTTCCAGTTTGTTACAGGCGTGTGGAGTGCGTGAAGAGAAGGGAGTGTTAGTGGTATGCAGAGTTGCTGGGTGCCATTTGAACACGCTTTCCACTGAACCTGCGCATGAAGTTTTTCTTCGCCCTCCTTCTAGCACCTGAAGCTTTGCTGCTACGTGAATGCAACATATAAACCTCTCTGGGCTGCTGCGTGGAAGGTGCGTGGAGGTGAAAACAATCTTGCTGCCACGTGGAGAGTTACTCACCACCGTCAAGGAAAGCAAAAAGACGTGCACGTTTTCGAGGTAATTTTGAGTCTACAACAGTCTCTTCTACACTACATCGAATGTCGAGTGTAGACAACTCGATTGAAAGCGTCAACAACATGGTCGCCACAGCTGAAAGCCACAACATCAACTCGCCAGCCAGAGAACACCGTGGAGAAGCTCCTGAGAGCTCCGGGTTCTACTTTGCCTTGCTGAACGAGCTTAAAATTGCGGCAATCTTGCATTCGACAAAATTGTTCGTGAAGGACTCGAGTACTTTCTTTTCGACATCAACTGCCAAGCAAAGCGAGTACGGGAAGAATTAGAAGCCGGATACGACGCAGATTGTGACGACGAAGAAGAACGCCCGCAAAGCGTCCGCATCTGCCTCACAAAGACGTGAATATCGCGAGCATCTACAAGCCAGTCATTCTCGACAGTGAGTCCAAATTGTAATAACTTTTTCAAATAAATAAATATTTTTTTATTACAATGTCTGCTCCGAAGTTACTTCTGTCTGATGCTCAGTTGCTCAAAGGGCCTAATTTTGCGGCCTGGAAGACAAAAATGAAGACAATCCTTCAGTTTGAAGGATTATGGGGAATTGTCACAGGATCTGTGCCTACTCCCACAGCCCCCGATGAACTAGTAAAATATGACATGGCTAGTGCTAAAGCCTTGATGCTGATAATGCTCAGTATCAGTGATGACGTGCAACCGCATGTTCGGAATGCGGAGAAACCCAAGGAGGCCTGGGATAAGTTGGCAACCATTTATGAAGCCAAAAATCAGACAAAGATTCTTCATCTTCAGTCGAAGCTGCACACCCTCTCTATGGGATCTGACGAGAAAGTGGAGGAATTCCTATGTCGCGTGGCTGAGTTGAGATCGGAGTTATTGGCACTCGGTGAAACGGTAGATGATAAACTACTCGTCCCAATCACCTTGAGAGCACTCCCTTCTCAATTTCGAGTGTTTGTTACAACACTGAATGTGTCTAAACAAACAGTGACATTCGAAGAGCTTGTGAATTTGCTGCAGCAGGAAGAAGCTATCACTTCATCGCATGGGGAGTCTCAGGACAAAGCCTTGTTCTCAAAGCCTAATCGTGGCTAGAAGAATCGGAAAGGTCCCCAGAGAAGCCAAATCCAAAGCGTAATCCAAACAGTAAAGATCAAAAGTCAAAGAGATGGTGTCACATTTGCAGTAACCAATACTCACGACATCGATCATCATGTTGGCACAACAAACAAACAAGGGTCTTCAAGCCATACAAGCACATCCGGGCGTGAAGATTTTCAAAAGTCTAAACGACGTCCCCACTGGAGAAAGCAAAAAGGACATCTTGCAGCCCAACAAGAGGATGATGAATCTGATGAGGAGACATCAGAAGGAGCCCATTGTAGTAAGAATCTTGTACTCGTCTCTCAAACTTCTCAGCCCACGAAGAAAGTCTGGTTGATAGACTCTGGTGCAAGCAAGCATATGTCAGGTGACAAGAAGCTGTTTGATTCACTACGAAGAGCCAACTGGAGATCGAGTTCGGATAGCGGATGACAAAGAGTACATTGCAGAAGGAATAGGGAATGTGACCATTCCTCTGGGGCCACGAAAATGTACACTTACAAAGGTACTATATGTTCCTGGCTTGACTAGCAATCTTTTGTCAGTTACTCAGCTCTTGAATCATCACCTTAAGGTTGAATTTCTTGTTCAAAATGGCATTAAATCATGCTTAATCTCCCGACAAGGTACGGTTCTTGCTAAAGCCTTTGTAAAAGATAAGTTATTTGCTTTAGATACTGTTTCATCTTCTGCAGTAGCTTTATCTGCTTCAACAATAGAATCAACTGCCTTATGGCATTATAGATATGGACACTTGTCGGTCGGTTCACTGCACTGATGAGTTCAAAAGCAATGGTCCGTGGACTACCCAAATTGTCCAGCTTCCGCCTATTTGCCCCCGGTTGTCTTCAGAAAACAACATAGAGATCCGTTTCAAGCGAGCACCTTCCATGCCAAGAAGTGTCTGGAGATAGTTCATACCGATCTGAACGGCCCATTGCCTGCTTCGTTTTCAGGATACAAATACTTCCATTGTTCGTGGATGACCACTCGCAAGATGTGGGTATATTTCCTAAAGCAGTAAAAGTGAGGCTCTTCAACACTTTCAGTAACTTCTATCATCGTGTTGTCAAAGAACTGACAACCACTTCTTCTACTCCCACTCAGATCGAGGGGGAATTCACATCAAAGAAGTTCTTGGCCTTCCTAAACCATCACGGCATTAAGAAGACTCGATCGCTCCCTACACGCCCAAAGAAATGGCATTGTTGAGCATCGCAATCACAGCTGATGGAGATGGCTCGCCGCATGCTATCAACTCGCAAAGCTAGGAGAACGCTATTGGGTGAAGCAAAGACAAACGGCCGTATATCTTCTCAACAGGCACCAAAAAGATTCTACCGAACAAGACGCCTTAAGAGGTATGGAGTGGTAAAAAGCCATCAATTTCTCATTTCATGAGTATTTGGTCAGCACAAAGCATATATGCATGTTCCAACTCAAGAGAAAGAAGGTAGAGCCAAAAACACTCCCGTGTATCCTTCTTGGCTACAAGACTACCTCGAAGGCGTATCGTCTCATGGATCCCGAGACAAAGAAAGTATACGAGAGTCGGGATGTGGTTTGTGAGGAGTCATCTTTTGACTCAATAAGATCACCAAGATTCACTTCCAAACACATCTCACCGATTAGTCTCTGAATCATATGATGAGCTGGAGGAGACTACTCAGAGAAAAGAAATGCTACCAGGAGAACTATTTGTTGACCTTGGAGAACTGCAGAATGTGACTCCACATCAATCCTCACGGCAACGAACATACGCTTCTTCTCAAAAGCGCAAGTTCTCATCCGAAGTGGGTACAAATAACTATCAAGGACTCAAATTTGCAACAACTCTCGATACATCATCGAGTCAAAACAAGGAGTCAAACAAGAAATGAGGTAAACTTTGCACTCATGAGTTCACCGATGAATAGCTCCGAGCCGAGATAATGTTCGTGAAGCACTCACCAAACTCAAGGAAGGAAGCTATGGAAACAAAATATGACTCACTCATGAAAAATCGACATGGGAACTTGTCGATCTGCCTACAGGAAAGAAACCCATAGGCTGCAAATGGGTCTTCAAGACAAAATATAAGGCAGATGGATCCATCGACAAACATAAAGCACGACTTGTAGCCAAAGGATATGCTCAGAAAGAAGGCATCGACTATGAAGAAACCTTTGCACCCACTGCGAAGATGAAAACCATCAGTAGTTTGCGCACTTGCAGCACATAAAGGATGGAGACTTCAGCAGATGGACGTCAAGAGTGCTTTCCTAAATGGTGATCTGAAAGAAGAAGTATACATGACCCAACCTGAAGGATTTGTTGATGAAAATCAGCCTAAAAAGGTATGTCGTCTCATCAAATCTCTTTACGGACTGAAACAAGCTCCCAGGGCATGGTATATCAAGATCAACGATCACCTTTTGCAGCATGGGTTCACTCGTAGTCCCTCAGATTCAAATTTGTATATAAAGAAGGTAGGCAAAGAAATTATCATTCTGGTTGTTTATGTAGATGATCTTGTGATCACTGGTAGTTCAGAAGATTAGGTTGATATTGTAAAGAATGATCTCAAAAGAACCTTCGACATGACAGATTTGGGGCTACTACATTACTGTCTTGGCTTGGAAATATGGCAAAAGGAGCATCACATCTTTGTCTCCCAGACAAAGTACGCCAAGACACTCCTGGAAAAGTATAGAATGTCCGACTGTAAACCTATATCCACTCCCATGGAAAAAGGCTTGCAACTTTCAAGATTCCAGGACTCACCTCAAGTAGATGCTACTCTCTACAGGCAATTGGTTGGAGGGCTCATCTATTTGACATACACTGCACTCAGATCTCTTTATGCTATGTCGCGCCTATCTTTCCAGTTCATGCAAGAGCCAAAGAAATGTCTTTGGGAATGCAGCAAAGCATGCTTTGAGATATGTCCGAGGAACAACTAATTATGGTCTGGAATATAAAAAGAATGATCAATTCTTCTTACAGGATATGTCGACTCGGACCATGCCGGATCTGTTGATGATAGGAAGTCAACTACAGGATACATATTTCATCTCGGATCTGGACCTATCTCGTGGATAAGCAAGAAGCAGAATGTTGTTTCTATCTCATCCACAGAGGCAGAATATCGCGCCGCACGAGGAGCTGTGTGCGAAGTGATATGGATACGTCGCATTTTGGATGACCTAGGAATTCCTAAAAAGCAGTCACCTATTCTCTATTGCGACAATCAGAGTGTGTTGAAGCTCGTGCAGAATCCAGTCTTTCATGAACGAACAAAGCATATTGAAATTGACTGCCATTTCATTCGAGAGCACGTCTTGAACCATCAAATTCAGCTCCAAGATCGCCCCATCAAGCACAAGTTGCTGACATTCTCACTAAATCTCTTGGAAAAGTGAAATTTGAATCTTTCAGAGGTCACATTTGCAAGAATAATGTAATAAGGGGGGGAATGTTAGGATACGTTGGTTTTTAGCTTAGTTGTCTATTCTTATCTTGTTATCTCTTATCACATCATTCTCTGCTGATAATGTGGATCTTCCCAGCTTAGTTAGGGGAGTCTCTCAAGTTTTCACATCTATATAAAGCATACGTGTGCTTTGTTCTCTTCAGAATAATATGAGATAAATACTATCTCTTCTTATTTCTCTTTCAGAGCTCGTAGCTCTCGGGGTTCACTCATACTCCTTTACTTTCACTTTCATGCATGTGTACCTCTTATTTTAGTATTTGTACTTTACTTTTGAATTCTGACCCATGGTTTGTGTGGGAACATTTGAAATTCCTTATGAATAAAACATTTAATTCTGAAAATGAGTTGTGTATTTCTTTCTGCATTTCAAATTTTTGTATGGATTGTATGATGAACTAAACAACTTAGTAATATAATTGAATGTCTTAATCATGAAGGAAATTGACATTAAAGAATACCTATAACATCCTAGTAATGAATTTTGATCTCTGCAATCTGCAATTATGTTTGTTGTTCCAAAACTTAGCATTTCACCTATTCTATAATTGAATGTCTTCATCAAGACAACACAACTATCCTTCAAGGCCTTGTGTTCTTTTGTTGAAGATAGTCATGAAATTGTAGACTATGTGATTTGTTACGTTTTGTAACAATACACATAGCTACAGATTTATGTAATCATTAACTAATTCAATTAAAAATAATATCAAAACTCCCTTAGCTTAGGTATACTTCACCAATGCCATCCATCGTAATGAAGTTTTGAGTTGCCCATTTTTGCACAAGTGTAAAAATTGTCAACACATGCTCCACAAACTCCCATGATTTTACATCCTTGAGATTCGTATAGGAAGAATGGTGTTCCCTATATGAATATCGAAGTCATAAAGATCAAAATATCATTTAAAGGATTTCAAGTTAGAGATGAATATCTAGAATAGTGAATATGTAGGATTGTGGAAAAATATCTAAAATCCAATGAAAGCAATTACGTGAGTGGCGGAATTTGACACTTTCCAGCAAGGGCATGTTCAAAGGTGAGTGCCTATCGGTGATAATAAAAATTAAATACAAAGACCACGTGGTAGTTTTAATATATTAAGTTTTGTACATAGAATATGTCGGTGCCTACGTTAATAGTTGTGTATGTTAATTGTTGTGATTAGAAGTCATGTTAATTATTGTGTATGCCCACGTTAATAGTTGTGTGCACACATATTTCCATTAGGGATTTTTTAAGGTTAAGGTGCACATAACGCAGTCCTCATAGGTAGAAGAATAAAAATAAATATGGCTAAACATTACGCGCCTCCTAATCATCAATCTTCTTATTTTTCTACATAGAGCAAAAAAACATCCGCAAGTAGTAGTTTCCTCTCGAGACATTTAAAAGCGCTTTTAGATACGAGATACGAGATATAGATACAAATACGGATCAATAAATTTGTATATAGCGAAATGAGGAGATATTAGGATTAACCCATGATGGTGCTGATTTTAGTATGGCTATTAGTAGAAGCTCCGTTTAGCACAGTTCCCATAATATTCTATTTATTTATTTAGTGTCTTTCTCACCTAAATATCGAATTAGAGCTAAATTTACAACGTTAACTTGGGTTTCAGTGTGGTTTACTCCTCTGGATCTCAAATATCCTGGTATTATAATGGAGGGAAAATGACATGAACTCGTTCAAAGCATGCGGAGGGGACACATGTCCACATTCCATGACACTTAGGAAAATGAAGGGACAATGGGTTCTAAACCTTCGAAATAAGCTAACAAATAAATTCAGCTTCAGGTCCACCCACCACACAAAGTATAATTGCAACTAGAAACCCGTCTAAAGGTGATGGGGGACCAAATAAACCAAAAACAAAATTTATTTAACCCTGTACATAATATGGCCCTTACGAAAAGGGTGGGGGTAGATATAAAATTTATATACCTTGAACACACTAAGGCTTTATAAGGAGAGAAGGTTGCTATGTGATGCAATATTTAGAGATAATATTAATTCCATATACTTGGGCACTAGCATATTATAAGGTTTACACTTTGCAAAATATGCAAGAATAGTGAATGTCTTAAGAAGAGGAGATTATGACATGTGGTGGTTAAAAAGGAGAAGTGGGGAATTTTAACATGCCACAGCAACAAAACAAGGCCATGAATGGCATATACTGCCGAAGAAGTGTTAAAGTAAAGGTATTTTACTTTTGCAATGAATTTTACAGAAAAAGATGTGTTGGGCAAAGATTTTAGATGCGCAAGCAAGGAAAAGCTTCGTCTTAGTTGGGACCGGAGATCTTAAATGAAAGATCATGCCCAAAATTCCTTTTAGTGGATGTTGGAGTTCCAAGGTATCAGAGTAATCTATAAGCTCAACTACTGCATGGGGGCCTTTTAGAAGTGTTCAATAAACACGAAAGTTTGACATGGTAAACTTTAAGAAATGTGATAGAGGGTTCTGTTGCTTCCCACTAGGGAGAAAGTTCAAAACTTAGAAGAAAAGGAAAAGGCACACCAAACAAGTATTTTGCATTGTCGAAATACGACCATTTTCTGAAGCTATTGTCTTAAGGCTACAAGTTCGTGGTGGAAGAATATAAATTTAATAGGAAAATATTGTCATGTAATATCAATACAAAAAAATTATGAATTAGATATAGATCCTCATGGATATATATACAAATTTCGTAGTAGCCTTGCTATCTCTTCGCCACAAATCTCCATTTTTGCACTATAGGGAAAGTAAACATAATATATGTTTCTAATTTGCACATTTAAATTTCAAGATCTACTTTGGGATCCAAAAATTCGAAGACACCATATTTGCGAAGAAAAAATAACAGAAGTGAATAAGAAAATTTGTTTTTTTACTAATAAAAAGTATTTAATATGACTACAAAAATATTTTAGCCAATCAAAAAATTGAATTAAAGATTTTGTAAAAAACGAATAAACATTTAGTTTTATGAAACTTTATGTTAAAGACAACAATTGACACTTGGCAAAATAAGATTGGACAAAGTAAAAATAATTAATAATGTTATGAAAATTAAAATAATGACACATTAAGTACAATGGTGTGTCCAATCAACATCCAAGTCAAAAATCATTTAAGACTTATTAAAAAAATGTAATGTTAAAACTATAGAAAGATTAAATATTTGCCACATGTTTTTAAATTGGTTAATAAGATAAATATCTTTTTACTAATAATAAATATTTAATATGACTACAAAAATTGAATTAAAGACTTTGTAAAAAATCAAATAAATATTTATATTTATGAGAATTTATGTTAAATAAAGCAATTGACACTTGGCAAAATAAAGTTGAATAAAACAAAAATAATTATTAATGCCATCATAATGAAAACAATGACACTTTTCAAGTACAATGATGTGTCCAATGAGCATTCAATGCAAAAATCATTTAAGACTTCTCAAGAAAATTGGCTAATGTCCAAACTATAGAAAAATTAAATATTTGTCACATGTCATTTTTATATTGGTTGATAAGAAAAATAGATGTTTTTACTAATGAAAAATAGTTAATATGCTTACAAAAATAATTCAGCCAATCAAAAAAATGAATTAAAGATTTTGTAAAAAGAAAATAAATATTTATTTTTATAAAACTTTATATTAAAAAAGTAAATGACACTTGGCAAAATAAAACTGGACAAAGCATAAATAAATAATATAGTGTGAAACACAAATATAGGATTTTAAAAGTTATAAAGTAATTTATTAACCCGCATGTGAAAGTGTTTAGGATATGATTTTGATTAGACAAATATACTATAAAAATATAGGTTTGTTATTATATATTTAGAATAAAAGAGGCTAGGTTAGATATAGGGAAGCTGTACTAAAGGGAGCTCTTTGTAATCGTTGTCCTAAAAACAATACCTTTATGGGTTAAATAAGGCCTAGACATGGAGATAAATATATAACCCAAATTTAACTCATTTAATTCTATATCAATTAATTACTGCAATAAATTTGTGTTCAATTAATTATTGATTGTTGTAGATATGTATTTGTATCTAAAGCGGATTCAATTACTATAATATGTATTGTTGATTTAACCTTGTACTTGAAACATTTACTGCAATGCATCAACATTTTATAATTATAATGTTTAAACTATAGATACGAAAAAATTGAAAATTCTTGTTTTACTCGAAAAAAATTCCTCTCTTTTTGTATCATCGAACTATAGTCCAAGTAAAATAATGGAATATTCTCCAATAACATGAGAGGAATATTCTGAAAATTTTCCTTGCACAACATTAGAAAACATTAAAGATAGAAATTTGATTTTCCACATGGCATAGTGTGATTTGTTGGAAGAAGTAAACATTATAGCAAAGTGAAACCTATATATACTTGTCTTCGGTAAAATAATTAATTTAAATTGTGTCTTTACTTAAAATACCTAAAATTTTCCAACATAGATTAACATCCAAACATCGATGACATAATATAAATTTAAATTGATCTCACGAAAGGGCTTTTCCTATAGCTTCAATATGTCACCATTCATCTCCTATGTGTTACGTATAGGGCTCAGGAGACACCATAAATTCGATTGTGATTATACGTCATGAAATAAATCATCACCATCCACATGAGCGAGCGGGGAAAATACAGTGCAAGGTCATTTAGGATGTGTCTCTAATGGCCACATTTTACACACTCAAGTACAACACTAAAAATACAAGAATAATTTTTTTGAATTACATTATAGTACACATGATATGTTTGTACAAACATTCACCCATGTAGATCACATGATACCACATGATGAACATCAAGACAATTTTTTTAAATGAAAAGGCACAAAATAATGATTCAACTCCAGTATAAACTTATAGATAGGGTCTTCACACAACATGACATTATTAGGATTACATATTTATTACAATCATGTTTCAATCTTTAACTTAATTTTAGAAGGGCTCATAATATGTAAATAATACATTTATTTTCCTTTTTTAGATATCCTTTATACAATTTAACATTTAACTTATGGTGTGTCTCATTAAATAAGGATCATCTACATTATTTCAATTACTTGTTTAATTTGTTCATTCGTTAATAGGGTATTTATTTACACACAAGGCTATTAGGTCTTACCCCTAGGATTCAAATCTAAGGGCATGCATCTTGATCTTATATCATACCTCCATTACACAACGAAACAAGTGTAAATCCAAGGATGTGAAGTTATTTTTTTTTTTTTAAGGATTTATGGTTGCATTTATTTCACTCATTTATAAAATGATAATTGATTTAGTACACATTAAGTAATATATACAAAATAGGTTCTTTATCCACAGCAAGAGGATTTAATCACATTTCAAGGAAGATCATGTTTCACTTTCTTGTGGAATAACATCCCATGATTACACTTCCCAAGGTCAAGCATCAATTATAATTTTACTATAGTTATGTTCCAACAATTAGTTTAAAGGATTTGAAAACTTTTAACATGACATCACACATCTTATTTTTTTTTCTAGATTAGGTTTCGTGAGTATCATTTTATGTTTAACATAAGAGGTTGTCTTTAACTAGGTTCATATGCCTTTTTAATGAATTGTGTAACCTATTTTCTAATAGGGGCATTTGTATCCTCATGAAACTACTTGTCATTGTCTTAGTGGATTTATCACTAGAAACAAGATCACACAGTTTCACATCATACATCCATTATATATTAGGAGAAGTAGGAGAGGAAGATGGAATAGTCCATTGTTCAAGGTTTTAAGGTTTGCATTAGATTTTACACAACATGGATCCCTTTTCTCACAAAAATATGGTTTAAACATGTTATAAAAACGATCCAAAATTTCACCTTTCTCTAAGCACATCATCTTATTATTATATTTTAACAATTTAATCACACACACTAAAATATTATTAAGTTTTAGAATTAACTATTTGTATTGGATCATAGAACTCAAATGAAAATCAAGATTGGGTGTCGAGTTCATCTATGATCCTAACTCTTAAAGGTGACTCTAAGGTTAGTTGGTGATCTTTGCCACTCAACATGTATGTTGGTCCAAGAGGATTTTAAAACATGTTTAATGTTGGTTTCCCATGGGGCACTACCCTAGGAGAAATTTTTACCTTAATAGACACACGATTACCAAAAATAGGAAGGGAACCACATACTCTAGATAATTTTGACAATGTCGTTTCTTAACCATTGACGGGTTCATGATGATGTCCCTAAGCGTATAGGCTATGACGATACACTAAAACTTGGGATCTTATTTACTTAACTCAAAATGTTCCATAGAGTGTAAAGATTTTAAGTTCATTCTAAGGTTTTATATTTCCATGATAAAAGAAACCACACATAGAAGGGTAGTTATGCAACGAATTTTGTACTAAGGTTGACTATTTTGTTTAGATATTTTTATTACATTTTTAAGGTAAGAAACACAACACACTAATTATTTAATCATCAATTGCACACTGGGATTGCACTATAAGCTATTAAATCAATTTCATTTAACACATATATCCAACTTTTACAATACAAAACTTGAGATCAAAATAACTCCCATGTTCAGATCAACACTTTCCCTAAATACTACCATCTTAAAAATGTTACAAAAATTCAATAATGAACCTTTCAATACTTCACAAAATGTTGAACTATCCTCTACAATATCACTTAACATATATATCAATCAAATCCCCCTTTTTACCATATGTAAATCTGAATCAAAAGAACACCCATAGTTAAATGCACATTTCCCAAAGTACCCCTAATGCTAGCATCTCATTGATATTACAAAATTTCAATAATAACTCTTTACTGTAACATATATATATATATATACCATTAACATACATAAATTAGAATTTGTTTCACCATCTTAATTTCATCCTGTGCAAAACCATGTGAGCATGAAATCAATGATAAATCATTGACATGGAATCCACCTAAATCTAGCATAATTAACATTTTTAGTCTTCCATTTACAAAATAATAATTTTCATTCGAAAAAAGTGGGTTAGAGACATATTCATTTCATATCATTTAATTTTATTTCTTAACTAAGGAGAGAGAAAGATAGGGAAGAGAAAGAGCAACACTATTTTTTCCAAACATCACATATCACACCGAATCCACATGGGATGATTTTATTATAGTTACTTATATGTTTCAAAAAAATCACGATGGTTTAGTGTTTTGGCTAAGGTCTTGTGACCTTATTTTAAATTTTTCTACTAGTTGTGAGAACTTCTCATTTTGGTTCGGAGGTTAAGAAACCACATTCAAAATTGTCTTCCGATGAGAAAATGCACAATGAGTAAATTTCTATGTTTCCTCCTATATACCAAGAATTCACAGGAACTGATAGAATTCGGAACTAGTGAACGGTTTATAATTGGCGGCTAATTTTTCTGGGGCATTTGGTCATAATTGGGCTAGTTGTAACAACAATCAATTTTAGCTCGAGGGATAAGAAAACCTCATCCAAAATTGACCTTCGATAGATGAACATGCAATAGAAAATTTCCTACATGCTCTCCTATATATGGAGAATTCACCACAATCGACTTAATCGAGAATCGACCAATTGGTTACAAACGGTGACATATTTTTGGAGCCACTGGTTGTAGTTGATCCAGTTTGACCTAGTAAAATAGTGACCCGAGGCCTACAAAATGCCTTTTCCAAACTATCTAGAAGAGTGTTTTTCCCCAAACTAAAGGCTAATAATGATTTTCTAGTCAAAAAAATAGATGTTCGTGAAGACAAATAAGAATTTCATTTTCATGTCTCAAACATGAGCCAAAATGAAACCCAACTTTTCAGTTTTAGCAACTTCCTACAAGTGCAAAATGGAGTAATGGGCTCCTAGAGGAGTGGTGAAGAGAGCAAAAATGGTCAAATGAGGTCAAGCTAATGCTTGATGTGACTCTCCACATAACAAGGAACACATACGACAATAGAAATCTCTTTTTACGGGTCTCAGAGTGTTATTTTGCAAGTCTCTGGAAATTTTGCAAGTTTATAAGGTAGACATAAATGGTTATTTTAGTTAACTCATCTATCTCTTGCCAAAACCAATGAAAACGAGTACCAAGTTTTAAAACCCTAGGTTTAGCAATGCATGAGGTTGTGGTCATGACACAATTGAGGGTCAAATTGTAAATCGGTAGCAAAATCACAAGGTGTTGTTTTATTGATTGCACTAGTCATCTGGTTAAAATATCCAATTTTTTGAGTATCTAATAGTTTATTATTTTCATTTTATTGCAAATGAGTAGCCAAATTATATGAAAATTATAAGAGATAAACATAAAGAGACTATGCCAGGAAAATATTAGCATATGTAGTGCAAGTGGTGCTCCAGGTGGGTTTAACCGCATTCTACAAGGCTCCAAATATCTTTTGGCACTCTATTAAATAGTTCATGTGCACCCACAACCCCTCCATCTATGTCATTCAAGACAATATCCAAGGTGATGCATACAGTAACCCTCTAAGCATAAAGAGCTTGAAAACACCAACAAACTTTCCATAAAATTGACCATCTCATGTGGTGTTTTTTTCAAGATTTGTAACTATTGGAAACCTTTAAATTCTTCTCACTTATTGCATGTTGTAAAAAACTAAGTCATTAGAAACACAACTAATAATTTCTCAAACAAAAAGGCTCACCAAATTGGTGTGATTTTTGGAATATAAATGGTGATAGTTTGTTAAGTATTCCATCAATCTAGATGAAGTAATCCTCCAAAAGCATTCCAAGCTCCTCCACATCAAGACCCTTAGTACCACTATGTTTTTACTAATTTTGACACTATTCTCATCTCTAATTATGGTATTTAATGTTCCACTTAGGGCTTCAAAACCACTTTCCTCCTCTCCATCAGAATGAGTCAGCTCATGCTTCATTGCACCTCTTTCCAAATGAAAGGAAGAGAGAGAATTCCCATCTAGATGTTGTTGCATAAACCTATCTATTAAATACATCTCAACCATATCCTCATCATCATAAATTAAGTTCTCTAGTTCATCTCTAACATTTTGAACATGACCAGATATTACGGAAACTTCAGAAGGCTTTTGATATGTCCGACTCTTTCAAGATTGAGATTAATGATTTTAGATGTTAACTCATCCAAAGTGTCGATATGCCTCTTGTCCCAGAACTCCAGTCTCAAATTCCAGGAAGCTACATGTAGCTTCAAGGAAAGCTTCCAATGCTCTAAACTCAAATGGAAAAACTTTTGGATAATTTTCAAATACATTCATTTCCAACTTTGAGCCATTTTGCAATGAATCGATGTTCACTCTCTCTAAAATGGAGTTTTCAACAAATTGAAAAAATTCTCCATTATTAACAGGCATTGATAACAATTGGTTCATTTAAGATTTTGAAAGGTTTGCATCCATATCGCTATTTCCACCTTCCTAATGTGAAGAGATATTAGACACATGAGGTAAACCGACGTTGGATATTTGCAACAAAAGGTGCCATGGAAGGATCTCTAGAGTTGAGAAAAATAACCTCCTACATAGTAATAATGGCCTTAATATACTCCAAATTTATGAAAATTTCTTTCTCCATCACTCTAGGCATATAAACCTTTCGTAAGGTCCCATTCACTACAACTAACCCATTTTTGCTAAAATTTACAATGTTAACTCATGTTTCCGCGTGGTTAAAGCCTTAGATTCTCCAACAAAGTGGTTGTATTATTAGAAAAGGAAAATGACAGTTCTTAAATTACCTTAGGGTGCCCATATGTTTGTCAAAGAGGCCACGTGACTTCACATGGGGTCCACCATTCACTTCCACCCACTCCCCACCAACCACACTTCGCAAAATAATCTATTTTTTTAAATTTCATTTTAGTATTATTTTATGGTAGGAACTACATTTCCCTTCCCTTATAAGATCATTGTCCTCGATGTGACACAAGGATAAGATTAGAAGAGGTACACACAATCAATTAGAAAAAATTCATAACTCATGCCACCATTGAATAATACTTATTGCAAAAGTGTGAACACAAGGAAGCATGTGAGGTTTGAAATTTCTTAAAATTTTAATGTTCTATGAAGATTGGTAGTTTTCATTTCACATTAATATCTAATTACTCCTTTCCTTAACAATATTTATTAATATGAAGTTCTTAATATTTCATTTTTTAATAATTTCAGTTCATTTATTTCTTGTGGGTGCCCAACATAAACTGGCATCACAATACCACATTAGGGACAAACACAACACTAATGGTTCACAAGACATCTTGATATGTACCTTCATGACTATATCAAATTACAAGAATTCAGCTAAACGATGGAAAGAAAATATATATCCCACTCAATATATTACTTGTCGACACATGCCCCTCACACAAAACTACATAACATGCAACATAAACGGGATACAAAATTCCCACTAGGTACACATATGAAGGTTTCACAAAGCTCAAGACCATAATTATAGCTACATAGTGTAAAGATGGAAGCAACATCACAAGACATAACCTAGACTCACAAGATTACACATAAACCATAATACCAATAAAATACTCCTCCCAAAACATCACAAAAAAACTCCATATACCTTGAAAATCATCACAAAATAAGTCCATATACCTCCCAACCTTCATAAAAACAACTAAATATGCCTCCCAAACATCACAAAACAACTCCATATACCTCCCAAAGCATCATAAAACAACAAGGTATACCTCCCAAGAAACAAAAACAACTCCATGTAACTATAAAAGCATCACAAAAAAATCTCCATATACATCTACAAGCATCATAAAACAACTACATGTACCTCCCAAAGCATCACAAACCAACTCCATATACCTCCCAGAAATAAAATAAAGGTAATTTTTCCTTTTTTCTCACCAAAAGAGGTCAGTCACCCTATGGTCTTGGACACATAAGGTCCAAACACCTCTAACATAAGTGACATAATAACTTGTGGTTTAACAACCCATTAGTTATTTGTAACTCCTTGGGGCATACCCCCATACAATGAAGCGATTCCATGGCTCAACCACTCCAAGATGAATCCCATTACCCTATTCCAACACATTACGACATTAGAACCAACATAATAATCCATTTAAAATGCCAAGTGAAAAAATCCCAAGCCTTGGGCTAGGCTATATAAAAAAATTAAACTTGATATGCAAATTTAAAACTAAGAAAAAAAATGGCTAAATAGCCATAGTTAGTGAAAAAACCCTCATGTTAGTGAAACAACCAAATAAATACCCAAAATATAAGAACACATCAATCAAGAAAACTATTGGTTCTTATAAGAAAAGAAATAATGATTAATTTATGAATAAAATACGTATAGAGAAATAACAAATTACAATCATTATGTGGCCTCATGGACACTAAAGGGATACTCATCAATTTTCTTGCACTCGTATACATCAAGCCTCATCTCGTAAAATAACATATCAAATAATACAACTATCATAATCTTCCTAAATCATCCCTCCATACTCCCACAAGGCTCAACATAGTCAAAATCACATAGGATTGTTCGATGGACAACCCAATAGAGAGAGAAAGGGATGCTAGTTTGCATAAGTTGAGCCTAAGGTGGTGCACATCCACAATATAATGAGAAATCTCAAAGTATACTAAATAGATAGAAGTGGGTTTTCAGTTTATATAAGACTCCACTTCCTCACTTATACTCGGCTCAAGATTATGAAAACCTGGTCCATGCCTCCTCTCTCCACACATACACTCTTAACGATTTCTTCCCTTAGGGTTGTCTAGTGTAAGGTTCACAACATAACACATAACTACATCACTAACATAATGGTGATTCATGCACATTAACCATAGAATGTCTTACGCATGGTATATATATAGGGTATAACAAAATCATTACTTTTCATTATTACAATACATCACATTTCCACATAATGAACCAAGGTGCAAGTACTACACAATATGGGTCATATGATCACCATATGCCCCTAATTCATGACATGAACCATCACATATTACATGAATTATATGTATGATGAAAATAGTGACTAACATTACAACATATTCAATTGCAATACAACATGGTGACACACATGATTCATCACAACATGGTGGTGACATCACTATACAATCCATCTCACTTTACACCAATTTTTCATGCAACACATCAATCACACCTACATATCATAGAATAACAAGACACTCCAACACTCCACCAATCAAAATAAAATTATTTTCACACACAACAAGGTAGCACATCACACGTGAACTCCTCATTGAATCCATGAAAAAGAAATGAATACTCTCATCACAAGAACATCAACATGATAAAAATACGCACTAAGTGACATGCACAAAATGTGCATTCATAATATCACAATTACAATATTGGTCACATAAAAACATATATCACATTAATCTTCCATCTCCACCACCACCATGCAAAACCATCACAACTCCAATCCATCCCAGAGGTTCAAGAGCATGAACCTCTACTCTAATACCAAATGTAACATGCCCACATTTTACACACACAAATACAACACTAAAAATACTGGAATAATTTTTTTTTACTTACATTGTAGTACACATGACACTACAGGAGATCACCTAGGACACACACAACACATGATATGTTTGCACAAACATTAACCCACATAGATAACATGAAACCACGTGATGCACATCAAGCCACCTTTTTTTTTAATGACAAGGCACAACATAATGATTCAACTACAATATAAACTTATAGATAGGGTCTTCCCACGACATGATATTTTTAGGATTACACATTTATTACAATCATGTTTCAATATTTAACTTAAGTTCTAGAAGGGATCATAATATGTGAATCATACATTTCTTTTCCTTTTTGCTAGATTTCCTTTATATAGTTTAACATTTAACTTATGGTGTGTCTCATTAAATAAGGATCATCTACATTATTTCAATTACTTTTTTAATTCATTTATTCATTAATAGGGTATTTATTTACACAAGGCTATTAATTCTTACCCCTAAGATTCAAATCTAAGGGCATGCATCTTGATCTTATATCATACCTCCATTACATAATGGAAACAAGTGTAAATCCAAAGGATGTGAAGTTCATTTTTTTTTTGTTTAAGGATTTAGGGTCACGTTTCTTTTTCACTCATTTATAAATTGATAATTGATTTAGTACACATTAAGTAATATATATGAAATAGGTTCTTTATCCACAACAAGAGGGTTTAATCACATTTACAAGGAAGATCATGTTTCACTTTCCTGTGGAATAACATCCCATGATTACACTTCCCAAGGTCAAGTGTCAATTATAATTTTACTATAGTTATGCTCCAATAGTTATTTTAAGGGATTTGAAGACTTTTAACATGGCAACACACTTCCTTATTTTTGTTTCTAGATTAGGTTTCTTGAGTATCATTTTACATCTGACTTAAGAGGTTTTCCTTAACTAGGTTCATATGCCTTTTGTAATGAATTGTGTAACCTATTTTCTAATAAGGGCATTTGTATCCTCATGAGACTACTAGTCCCTTATCTTAGGGTATTTATCACAAAGAACATGATCACATAGTTTCACATCATACATCCATTATATAATAGGAAAAGTAGGAGAGAAAGATGGAGTAGTCCATTGTTTAAGGGTTAAGGTTTCACATTAGAGTTTACACAACGTGGATCCCTTTTCTCACCACAAGATGGTTTAAATATGTTATAAGAACGATCCAAAATTTCACCTTTCTCCAAGCACATCATCTTATGGTTATGTTTTCAAACTAATCATACACTAAAATTTTTTTAAGTTTCACAATTAACTATTCATATTGTATCATAGAACCCAAATGAAAATTGAGATTGGGTATTGATTTCATTTATGATCCCAACTCTTAAAGGTGACTTTAAGGTTAGTTGATGATCTTCACCACTCAACATGTATGTTGGTACAAGAGGATTTTACACCATGTTTAATGTTGTTTTCCCAGAGCACTACCCTAGGAGAACACATTCTCCTTACTACACACACATGATTACCAAACCTAGGAAGGCAACCACATACTCAAGATGATTATCGACCATGTCATTCCTAAATCGATGGGTTCATGAAGATGTTGCTAAGAATACATGCTATGACGATAAAACTAAAATTGGGATCTTATTTACTTAACTAGAAGGTTATAGAGGGTAAAGATTTTAAGTTCATTCTAAGGTTTTAGTTTTCCATACTTAAGAAAATCACAGAGAAGGGTAGTTATACATGAATTTTATACTATGGTTGATTGTTTCATTTAGATCTCTTTATTACATTTTCAAGGTAAGAAACACAACACACAAATTATTTAATCATCTATTGCACACTAGAATGCACTATAAGATATTAAATTCAATTTCATTTAACAAATATTATCCAACTTTTACAATACAAAACTTGGGATCAAAATAACACCCATGTTTAGATGAACATTTCCCTTAAACACTAGCATCTTAAAAATGTTACAAAACTTCACTAATAAACCTTTCAATACTTCACAAAATATTGAACTATCCTCTATAATTTCACTTAACATATATATCCAACCCCCTTTTTACCATATGTAAATCTGAATCAAAAGAACACCTATAGTTAAATGCACATTTCCCAAAGAACCTCTAAAGCTAGAATCCATTCATATAACCAATTTCAATATATATATTTGTTAACATACATAAATTACAATAATATTGAGAATGAGTTCAATAAACCATGCCATTTCTCCATCTTACTTGCATCCCTGTAAAACCAATGAAGAAGAAATAAGTGATAAATCACCGGTATGGAATCCACCTAAATCTAGCATAATTAATGTTTTGAGTTTTCCATTTACATAATAATAATAATTTACATTCAAAAAGAGACGATTAGAGACATATATTGATTTCATTTCATTTAATTTTTTTCTTAACTAAGAGACAATAAAGAGATATGGAAGAGAGAAACACTATTTTTCCAAAAGTCACATTTCACACCAAAATCCACACAGAGCGTTTTTATACATTCAAAAAATCATGATGGTTTAGTGTCTTGGCTAGGGTCATGTTATCTTATTTTACATTTTTCTACTAGTTGCGAGAACATATCATTTTGGCTTGGAGGATAAGAAACCACATTTAAAAACTATATTTCAATGAGAAAATACACAACGGGTAATTTATACGTGTCCTCCTATATACCAAGAATTCACAAGAATTGATGAAATTCAAAACTGACCAATGGTTTACAATTGATGACTAGTTTTCCGTAACCACGGTCGTAATTGGGATAGTTGCAACAACAAACAATTTTATCTCGAGGGTTAAGAAAAACTCATCCAAAACTAACCTCAATAGGTAAATGTGCAATGGAAAATTTCCTACATGATCTCCAATATATTAAGAATTCACCACAATCGATGGAAATGAGAACTAGCATATGGGTTTAAAATTGCAATGATTTTTCCGAAGTCACAAGTCGTAGTTGAGCCAGTTTGACCTATTCAAACAGTGACCCAAGGCTTACAAAATGCCTTTGCCACACTATCTAGAAGATCTTTTTTTGCCAAACTGAAGGTTATGAGCTATTTTCTAGAAAAAATACTAAAGGTTTACGAAGATGGATAAACATTTCATTACTCAGGGATCGAATGGTGATCCAAAATGAAACCAACGTTTGTGTTTTATGACTTCCTACAAGTGCAAAACAGAGTAACAGGGCTCCTAGAGGAGTGGAAAAGAGAGTGCAAATGGTCAAATGAGGTCAAGCTAATTCTTGACATGACTCTCTACATAACAAGGAACACATACAATGCTTGACATCTCTTTTATGGGGCTCAGAGTGTTGTTTTGTAAGTCTCTGGAAATTGTGTTTTTCTAACTTTGCAAGGTAGACAAAATGGTTTTTTTAGTTAACTCGTATAGCTCTCACCAAAATGAATGAACACGAGTACCAAGTTTTGACACCCTGGGTTTAACAATGCATGAGGTTTTGGTCACGACACGGTTGAGGGTCAAATTGTAAGTCAGTAGAAATATCACGAGGTGTTGTTTTATTGATTGCACTAGCTGTCTGGTTAAAATATCCAATTATTTGAGTATCTAATAGTTTAATATTTTTATTTTATTTTAAATGAATAACCAAATTATAAGAAAATTATAAGAGATAAAGGTAAGGAGACCATGCCTGGAAAATATTATCATCCATGCAGAACAAGTGGTGCTCCACGTCGGTTTACACTGCATTCTACAAGGATCCAAATCTCTTTTAGCACTCTGTCTTGAATAGTTCCATGCACCCACAACCCCTCCATCTGTGCCATTCAAGATAGCATCCAAGGCCACGTATACGCTAACCCTCTAAGCACGAAGAGATCCTCAACACCAATGAAATTCCCATAAAATCAACTATCTCATGTGGTGTTTTTGTCATGTTTTGTAACTATAAAAACCTTTAAATCCTTCTCACTTATTGCATCTTGTACAACCACTATGTCATTAGAAACAAAAGCGCTAATTTATCCAATGAAATACTCACCAAATGGGTGTGATGTTTAGAATATAAACGCTAATAGTTTTTTGAGTGTTCCATCAATATGGGCGAAGTAAACCTTCAAAATCATTTCTAGTTGCTCCACATAAAGACCCTTAGTACCACTATGTGTGTTAATACTTGTGACACTTTCCTCATCTCTACTTACAGTATTTAATGCACCACTTAGGGCTTCAAGACAAATTTCCTCCCCTGCATCAGAATGAGTCAGCTCATGCTCCATTACACCTCTTGATAAATGAAGGGAAGAGAGAGAAGTCCCATCCATATGTTGGTGCATAAACTTATATGTTAAATACATCTCAACCATATCCTCATCATCATAAAGCAAGTGCTCTAGTTCATCTCTTACCTTTTGAACATGACAGATATTGCAACCAAACGGCTTTTGATATGTTTGACTCTTTCAATATTGAGAGTACTAATTTTAGATGTCAACTCATCCAATGTTGGATATGCCTCTTGTTCTAGAACTCCTATCTCGATACTGGGAAGCTAGATGCAGCTTCCAAGAAAGCTTCCAAAGTGCTCTAAAATCAAATGGAAATTTTTTTGGACCATTTTCAAAGGCATTGATTTCAAACTTTGAACCATTTTACAATGAATCGGTTTTGAGTCTTCTCAAACAGAGTTTTCAACAACAAGTTGAGAAAGTTCTCCATTATTAGTAGGCATTGATAGTAAGGGGTTCATTTGATATTTTGAAAGATTCACATCCATATCCCTATTTCCACGTTCATGTTGTCCAGAGATATTAAATGCATGAGGTAACCGGCGCTAGAGATCTGCGCAACGAAAGGTGTCATGGCAGGATCTCTAAAATTGAGAAAAAGAGCCTCCTACATAGTAATAATGGCCTTAATATGCTCCAAATTTATGACAATGGCTCACTCCATCTCTCTAGGAATCTAAACCTTTCCTAACCTCACATTCACCGCAAGTATCTCGATTTCTACTAAAATTTACAATGTTAACCTGTGTTTCGTGTTGTTAAAACCATGGGTTCTCTGCAAAGTGGTTGTATTATTAGACAAGGAAAACGACAAGTCTTAAATTCCCTCGGGGCACCCATATGTTTATCAAGGAGGACATGTGACTTCACATGGGGTTCATCATTTCTTCCATCAAATCTTAGTCAACCACACTTGAACAAAATACTCTCTAATTTTAATTTTATCTTAGTATTATTTTATGGTAGGTAGTACAATGTCGCTCTCCATGTTCTTTGGGTTTTGAAGAGTGGTTAACCCCTGTTAGTGGGTTTGTTTGATATGGGTTTACTTTTCCTAATTAACTTTTATTTCGTTGTTGAATACATGGCGAAACAAACAATAGATAGAATACATTTGAGGTTATATGACTCACATCATATCTTTTCAACCACAATATTATCAATCTAAGGATTTTATATATCGAATGCCATTAAAAATAAATTTAAATTATGTCTTAATTATACAAACCCTAAATTTCGACAACATAGATTAACATCCAAACATCGATGACATAATAATAATTTAAATTGATCTAATCAAGAGATTTCCCTATAGGTGCTCTGCGTCACCATTCATCTCCTTCGTGCTAATTATAAGGCTCTAGGTGACGTTAGCCATTCATTCATGATCATACATCGCTTAAATATATCCTCACTATCCATGTGGGCAAGTAGGGAAAATGAGGTCTACAAGGCCATTTAGGATGCGTTGGTCTCCACGTTCGGTTTGAATTTTGAAAAGTGGTTAACCCGGTTGGTGGGTTTGTTTGACATGAGCTGATTTTTCCCACTCAACTTTTATTTCATTGTTAAATACATGGAGAAACAAATAGTAGATACGATACATTTGAAGTTATACAGTTTATATCATATCTTTTCAACCTCAATCTTATCAATATAAGGAATATATATATTGAATGCCCTTAAGAGGATATTTAAATTGTGTCTTAACTTTGCAAACCCTAAATTTGACAACATAGATTAACATCCGAACATTGATGACATAATAATAATTTAAATTGATCCAAATGGAGGGATTTTCCTATGGGTGTTTTGCGTCAACATTCATCTCCTTCATGCTTAGTAAAGGGCTCTAGGAGACATCATCCATTCTATCATGATCATACATCACCGATATAAATCCTCACCATCCACATGAGTAATTAGGTAGTTGGGGGTTCACAACTAGGTTGATGCTTCCCCCTCTCACAACGGACAAGGACGTGGATGATGTAGATTAACATTTGAACATCGATGACATAATAATAATATAATTTTATCTAACCAAAGGGATTTTCCTATAGGTGCTCGCTTGAATGTTCATTTCCTCTGCGCTAAGTACATGGCTCTAGGTGATGTCGAAATTTGATCGTGATCGTACATCTCATGCTCTCCCCATCAAAAATACCATTTTATAGAATTAAAGATAGGGTTATCTATCGACTCATCTATTTTCCACACATTTTCCTTTTGAGGAGTCCTATGGAGGTCGATCTAACTATGTGTGGGTCAGATTCTAGGAGTCGTAAGGTGAGTAGGTTGAATTCGTAGTTAGTAACGGCCCAAGTGCCATATCCCCTTTCTTCGTAGAACATTTGAAAAAATACGCACAAGTTACATATGTTCCTCCCTCCTAAGAAAGTTAGCTTCCTTAAAATGGTTTTGTTGGTGATCAATTTGATCTTGCCCCATTTTCCTTGAAATTCTTCAATCTACGGGCTCTGTCTTATTTTCTATCTCCCCGTATTGATGCATGAAAGTTATGTCCTTAATTTGGTTGCCATGATCGGTCCTTTCCTTTGGTCGAGGATCACTTTAAGTCCATATTTTTTTCCATTCCTCTTTCCATGTGAAATAATTTGTAACTTGGGCATAAATTTGGGTTTTTCCTTGCCTTCTATTTTTCCACAGTCATGTTTTGTTTTCCCTGTCAATTTTTGTCCAAACCTCTGTGGAAATGTGGTCCTTTATGATTATATGTGGCTCAATTGGGAATTTTGAAACTCTAAGGCTCACTTCAACTCAAGTATTTTCCATGTGGAGGGCCTGCACTCATCTGAAAATTCACCTCTTGGTTTGACCTTTGGAAGTGCGCCAAGGAGACACGTGGAGGTTTCTGCTTGGCCTTGCCTAGACTTAGACATTTTTTTATGCGGTGTAGTGCAACTTTGTCGGACCATGGACACGTGGAGGGGCTGACAATCAATTGAGGATCCACCTCTGAGTCCTACCTTAGTAGTTGCGCCAAGGAGACACGTGGTGAGCCCATACTTGTTTAGGGTCTCGCTTTTGGGCACCATATCAATGTTGCGCTAAGGAGACACGTGGAGGATTCCATTGGCTCCTCTCTATACTTAAAATTTTAAAGAAAATTTCTAAGGCCTAGGACACATGGAGGCCCCATGCCTGTTTGGGACCTTCCCTGTACTTTACTTTTGAAGAAGTGTCGGAGGACACGTGGAGGTTTCCGCTGGGTCTTCCCATACTTAGACTTTTCAATGCTGAAAGAAACTTTCTCGGACCCTAGACACGTGATGCCTTTCACCTGGTTCCTAAGATTCTTTCAAGAACTATGTTGGGTGAGGCATGTAGTGAGCCCGTCCTTGTTTAGGGTCTCCGCTTTTGGGCACCATATCAAAAGTGTGCCAATGAGACATGTGGAGGATTCCGCTAGCTCCTTTTATACTGAGACTTTTCAAATGCCAAAAGGTAATTTTTCTTGGGTCCAGGCACGTCGAAGGACCGCGCTTGTTTGGAAACTTTCCTTTATACTTCACCTTTATAGTTACGCCAAGGAAACACGTGGACAGATCTTATCTAAAGTTGAGAAAGGGAAGAATCAATAGTTTTTGTGCATTACATATGATTTTTCCACCATTTTTTCTCCAAGACTCCTGGAGATGCGAATATGCATTGTTTTTCATCATTTTTAATGAAATTCCTTGTCATTTTTGTCTGTAAAGTGTAATTGAATGGATTTAGAGCTTAATTTGTGAGTCCAATGATTGTAAAGGTTGATATTTTGAAGTTGGAATTGCTCAAGAACTTGCAAAAATGTGAATTACCAAAAAATTTGGATGCGAGTAGATTTACAGTGCAAGAGGATGAAAAACATGTTGCTAGAGTAGATGACTGGTGCCCCAGTTAAAAAAATGATGGAAATCTTTGCAATGATTCTCCTTTTTGAACAACTTCCAAATTTTTGTTGCAAATCTGTTAAACGTCATTTTCTAAAAATCATGATCAAATATGTAACAAACAAAGGTTCCTCGAATATTATTTTCTTTGGGGGAAAACTTTAATGTAAATGAGTATTATAAAAATCATTCCTTAGTCATGCAAATGGTGGGGGTTGAATTCTTACTAGAAAATTTGAGAAAGCCCATCTTCCGAGAGACCATCACGAGAAACACTGTTAATATATTATGTTTTAGATTTGATCATGTCAAGTTGGTGGCAAGTGTACAACCATTGAGAAGCTCTAAGACTGTTCAAAGAAACTTTCTCCTGCTGATGAATTTAATGAACTTCGAATTAATCTGTGTTAATCTTGGGAAAATTTGTGTATGCGCTTTATTTCAAAATGTCTACAATTAGTTTTTCTTGTTCCTATTGCAATCTTGTGCTAAAATCCGTTCAAATCACACAGGATCTCATCGTTGTAATATTTTAGTGGCATTTACAATTTCATTACGAGAAGAGCCTTCATCCTGTAATGAGATAAACAATTTCAAATCACTTTATTGTCATTTGTTGATAAATATTTTCTATAAGCCTTTGAGTGTATATTATGTGTGAGGAACCGGGGGTCTTTAATGTTGAATTGAGTCTTTAGCTCGAGCCTTCGTGTTAAATTCTTGGAGATTGTGTGAAACCGTGCAAATCTGGGCCTCCATTGATGCACACCTTTTGGTTGAAGGAATATTTTAGTTGTTCTAAAGTATTCTGTCATTTAGTTTTCCAATTCTTGTGAAGTTTCTCAAAGATCTGGTAAAATCAATTTTATCCTGCTTAATCTCCCTCCAAAAACTATTCAAAAACAATGAATCCCACCTGAACTAACCCTGTTTTCCATGTATGTCTACAAGTGAACCACTTTGCAAAATATGCAAAAGCAATCAAGATTCCATAATGTATTTAGTATCCTTAACCCTATTTAGAAAATATCACCATTCTTTAGAAGTGACAACTTGTGAGAGTTAAAATGTGGTGCATTGATCATATTTTCTCAAGGTTTTTCTTTCAAATTTTTGCAAAGAAGGATATCTTCATTCTCTTTCACCAACAGAGGTTACAAAACAGGTCCTCTCATCCTGGTCGAAAGGCATGACCTAAAGTAGTGAGGATAGATCAAATCCTTTTATATGGTGATATCCATTTCTCCAACATCTGAGTGACAAAGAGCCAGCTGAATCGCCTCCTGGGCTACAAAACGACATACATGATGATGTATCTATGTCTAGGCTTCTTGTCAAATCTTTGATGCTGCTCAGCTTGCAAGGGAGAATCAATTTGGATACCTACAGGTTCTACCCGATAATATCATCTCCCCCTTCTACACCCCTCTTCCTCCTTTTATGTTTTGGTCCTTCCAATTCAACCTCGTCTTAGACTACCCCTTTGGCATTTACACCGCACACGATTTTTAAATATTATAATAAAATAGTAAATACAAAGAACAAGTGGTAGATTGTATAAGGTTGAAATGTTTTATCAAATATTAAGTTTTGTACACAAAATATGTCTCTGCGCCTTTCCTTGCCGGGGTAAATTTGACGGCCCTTTCAACATTTTTGTGATTTTCAACTTAAAATACTTGGAAATATTTTATAGAACTGTCACATGTCACTTGCATATTTGAAATGTGATCGTCAATGTTTATATACATTGATATGTAAATTATTTATATACATTGATATGTAAATATATATATATATATATATATATATATATATAAAGCATAGTTAAATATTAACTATAGAATAATCATTTATAATTTTTGAAATAATCTATCAATATCAATATTTTGTATTTTTGACTAATAACATTAAAAAATTAGTGTCAGCTGAAAAATTGTTTAGTAGAAATAGATGGCCGTCAAATTTAACCCCTACTCCCCACAGCCTCCGCAACCACAGGTACTGCCGCAATAACACACATGTGCTGTCGAAAGGCACCCTCAAACACGCATTTCTTCCAATTTTTGTTTCGTGTGCGGAGGCCTTCAGGCATCACAGCCTTTTGTGGTCGGACAAATGTTATTTGCGTTTATAATGCCGTGGAAGAACTGTAAAATCCGAGGACCATTGGAATAAAAGCATGTGCAAGGTAGGAAATTGTTTCTGTTTCTGTTTTATTTGGGGGTTAAAAACTTAGAATTTGTGTCCCAATCCACAAATTCGTGCAATCAACGAGGCTACGATGGGATGGGATGTCACTGGAGTTCTATAAATGTAGCACGGCACATTGTATATACACTGTAAATTGAAATATAAGAAAAGTGGTCCAACCCTCCAACATGTGATATTCTTTACTTTTAGTCAAAAGTATTTTGAGGTTTTGCAATAGTACCAATTTGAGATTAAAGATTTATTAAAAAGACATAACTGACTCATGTAATAAGGGATGCAGTAAAAGATATTTTTAGAGGATGTTTTTAGTTTTTTAAAAATTATATGGGAGGAGAGGGGACAATCTAGAAAGTAAACGTGCAGAGCTCGAGTCAATCAACCTTTATGTTGGTAATAAGACCATTTCCATTGGGGTGTCAGGCCTATTGGCATAATGACCGTGATATATTGGATTTATATGTTACCGTGGATGAAGCCAACCGATTAATATGTGGATTTAATTTTTGACCGAGTGTGAATTTTTAGAGTCACATTCTTGAAAAGGTGCTTCCATTGAAGAGTCGCACAATTCAAAGAATGTATGCAAGCTTGAACCTCATTTGAAAGAGGCTACGATAAGTACTAACCACCATAGTTTGGTGTTTTGGTGTGGACTAATATTTAAAGGTTAATTGACTTGAGATCAAATCTAAATAGGAAATAGCATGTCCATATTAAACAAGCTTAGATCTCTATTTGAGAGAGGCTATAACAAGTCAACATATTCTAAGTTCTATACCAAGCACCCGAATTTGATGTTAACAAATTAAAAAAAAAAAAAAAAAAAAACACTTTTCCAATCACTCTGCGGCATAAATATATTTACTGAAATCAAATTAAAGGAATACAAGATAAAGTATCAGCTAACAAAAGTCTAATTTTATTTGTAAAAACAACTAAGACTACTGACTTTTCTCATCAACTCAAGAGGCGGGCGAGGAATAAACATAAAAATGAGCATTGCAATCACCATCACAAAACAAAGCATCATATTTAATACTGATACGGATGTCGCCTACATTATTTTTCTATAAAGGCAAAATATATTTATAATTAGTCAATACAAATAAATGAAGACATATATAAGTAGGAAGGGGCCAACTAAAGCTCTTCCCAACTTCCTAAAATGAAATGAAGAGATGAATATAGCACAACACAGAAAAGAGTTTGAGAGATTATAGGAATGTACCATTAACAATAGCCCAAATGAGATAGATGTTGTATCATTGTGTATTCAAAACAAAATGGGCATAAAAATTCATTTTCAGAAATTTAAATATATTAGAACTCTTTTTTTCCTTTGAAATTTGCAAAATTATATTCTTTTATTCTCACTGTTTGACTTCCTTGGATTTTGAGTAGGGTCAACAGCTAACTTTCTTCAGGTTCTTCTGTAAGAATAGTGCAGAGTGGGCTTGAATGAACATATTTTGTTTTTTCAAATATGGAGCAAGTAGATTAGTTTCGTTAGTTTTATAGAAGAAAATATTAAATGAAAATACATGAAATGCTTACAAATAAGGCATTTCAGCATTATTTTTTCCAAGATGTTATCAAGAACCACCGAAGTCATTTTATTTTTATACAGGAGTTTGTGTCATGAGGCAATAAGATGAAAATAGGTTATTTCATCATTGTAATAAACTGTAGTCAGTATAAATCTTGAATGGTTCGGGATTGTTAATAATTTTCATTCAACCTCGAAGACTATAAAATCCTGAAATATATTTCTGTAGTTCATGGCGTTTAAAATGATCAGATTTCATGGAGTTTCATGAAATGTAAGTGTACTACAAAGTATTTTTCACAATAAATAATACATAAATGCTCAGTTGCAGAGGATGACGGCAAATGTTGTGGAATTTGGCAGTGTGAATATCCCAAAATCAATGCATTTTATAAGATGACAGATCTTTAAGGAATTTTACAAACACTTCACATGTTGTGTATGTATTCCTACATTTTTCAATTAAAAGAAGGAACTTGCAAATACAACATTTAGGAAAAAACACTTCCTATCATATTTTGATGGATGTAAAACAACGCTCTGATACCAAATTGTAGAAAATCTCTGCAGTCTTATACAGTGAACAACATAAAGAAAATAAACAGAACAATAAAATAACTTGCAAAAACAGATTAAACATCAAACCAGCACTGTTGTGCGTTCTCCATTAATTAACTCTTCATACTCAGAGGGCTCAAATTACAATAAAGTCTGTGTGTGCAACACTTCTCTAATTTTTTGTGCAGATTTCACACTTCTGTGTGTGCATACAAAGAAAATATAATTGTTGTTATTTAAATAAAATAACTCACCCTAAACTTAGCTAGGAACTGCTCTTAAACAAAGCTCTCCAAATCTGAACTGGAGTCTTCTAGTTCCAACTCATACATCAAACTAATTGACTCATTCTTAACTACTAAAATAGAACTCAACTCAAACTAGAACACTTAACAGCTATGGACTATTATAAAAAAATCAAACTTGCAGTTAACTAAACTTATTTGTTTGTTTTCCTAAAGCTACGTGAGGAATTATCAATGCATGGCACATGCATATTTCCAATAATATTTTGTATGTATTCCTACATTTTTCAATTATAACAAGGGAAATTGCAAATACAACATTTAGAAAACAAAACACTTACTATCATGCTTTGATGGATGTCCATACCCTTCTCCAAAACTCTTCTTTTTCGATAGGTTAGGAGTATGCTAGAAAAGGAAAGTTTATTAGGTTGGACATATATTCATTAGATTTGGCCTATTTTTATTGTTCCCATAGTTTTTATTGATTAAAATTTGAATTTTTAAATTTCATTCTCATTTGCAACCATGGATGATCGGACAACATTCAATTATCATATTTCATTTTTATTTTTGGAAAACATGGAGTACGTAAACATACTCTGTTGCTTTCTCTTGAGCCAACCCCAACTACAATCAAGTTGTCGAAAACAACCACAAACACAAATTTCGAGATAATGAAATAGAAACTTTCCATCGGTTATACGAAGATCTTTTTGAAGTAATTCATAAATATAATGTCAAGTGTTTCTAGAACAGTTTTTCTTTGTGGAAAGACATTATGTTTCTATTGCTAATCCATAAGTGCTTCCCTCGACACCCATGTTTTTGAGTACTAAGGAGGATGCAAAAAAGGACGGGTAAATGGCCATCAAATTCTAATGTGTATTTGGTTGAAGATTTTTTCGCATATATTTTATGAAGCGACATAAATTTTTTTGACGTGAAATAAATTTTCTCTCCATTTTTGGGAAATTATATTTTTAATAAAATATAATTGGAGAGAGCATACACTCAATAAGATTCAATCAACATGCTTATTTAATAAGAGATTGTACATTAGAAAGAGAAATGATTTACTAAATTTAGGATGTAAAATCTCATCCGTAATCTCTAGCTACCTCTCAACTACTCCTATTCTAATGTAATTATTGTGTGAGGAAACATTACTCACATTTTGTATTATAGTGTTTTATGCATTCTAACAAGCAATCTCAAATAGGGATAAAGAGGTTTGACTCCTCACTCACTCTCATTTTGTAATCCTAGCTAAACATATGGATTCAAGTGTACAATTTCTATAGGATGTATAAATTTAATTGGGAAGCATGTAGATTAGTCTTAACCTACATGGGAACTTGTGTATTTGGGAAAACCACCTATTGTAGATAATAAAAATTGTAACTTCACTCTTTGAAACCTGCTTGTTTGACAATGCACTCTTGCTAAGATAAGTATAACCTTCCATTTCCCGCTTAACACATTACAATGTATTTTGTTTAGCTTGTTAATGCTTGCACATTGACATGTTGTTATATTGTGAAAATAAAATGCATTAAATCCGTAGAAAAGAATAGGGAAACAACTTCCAAACTTTAGGTTGCATGTTTTCCTTCCTTGGACAAATATGTACATTTAGGATATAAAATATCATCTGTAATCTCCATCTACCTCTTAATTACTCATATTATAATGTAATTTTTGTTTGAGGAAACATTACTCACATTTTTTATTATTCACTCCTTATTTTTATCAGCTTTTTTATGTATTCTAACAAACAATTCTCAAATAGTGCTAAAGATGTTTGAATTCTCAAACAAAATCATTTTGTAATCATAGATAGACATGTGGATTCAATGTAAAATTTTTTATAGGATGTATAAATTTGATTGGGAAGCATGTAGATTAGTGTTAACCTACATAAGAACTTGTGTGTTGGAAAAATCACCTATTTTAGACAATCAAATTTGGTAATTCACTCTTTGAAGTGCTTAGTTTGACAATGCACTCTTGCTAACATAAGTATAACCTTCCATTTCCCACTTAATAAATTCCAAGGTATTTTGTTTAGTTTTTTAATGCTTGTACATTGACATGTTGTTAAATTCTGAAAACAAAAGGCATAAAATCCATAGAAAATAATAAGGAAACAACTTCAAAAATTTAGGTTGCATGTTTTTCCTTCCTTGGTCAAGTCTATATAGTCTGGTCATAATAGTATATTCGGTCTGGATGAATTATATAAACATGGAATGACATATTAGCTTACTTCTCTTTTAAATTTATATCTTTTTTCATTCTTCTAATCTCCCTGGATGGACCTTTCATCAATAAATCATCTTTAGAACCCTCTATAAAAATGTAATCGCTACGATTTGCTAACATGGAAATATCATAAAAATGCATTCATATACTCACTTCTGTACTTGTAAAAGGAACCCAAGGCACACTAAATTTCACAATAGCACATCTACATTCATTATGGTAGAAATCTCTATAGGTTTTATGCTTCTTACTAGGTTAAGAGAACAATATCTCATATATAAGAACTCGAAGATGTTTTCCCCAACTATCTTAAAAGATCAAACTCAATTCATGCATGGTCAGATATGGTTGTTAAATCTAATTGCATTCATTCATATATCACATTCTAGGTGGATAATGATATGTAGCTTGAGTCCTCTTTGGATTATTGCCAATGTCAATGGCACATGGGGGTTCCACAACCCAACTTTAATGTTTATTTTTCTAAACATCCCATTCTTGGCAGTGTTTGAGATGATGATAAAATTATTCGAGAGAACTTCGCATCATGATCAAAAATGAGATTTTGAAAGTGAGAAATTTTTAGATAGCCCATAGTGTCAAAAAGTTACAAGGCCCATATCAAAGTAGATCCAATACTTGTACAAAAAGGGTGAATACCATGTGGTACAACCTTGACAAAGTTGTATAGTCTTACCTCGGGACAATCATCAATGACAACCTATAGGAAAAAAATTAAAGGGGTAAGTGCATGAAGTTGGGGGCCAAAAAGAGGACAAAAACCTGAAAACAGACAAAACGCATACGTGTTTTGCTAAAAACAAACTCACGTTTTATTTTTTTGGTAATTACCGAACCTATAACGCGTACACATTTAAAGAAGCCAAAATGTGTAGCGTTTTCTGAAGTAAAAACACGTATGTGTTTTAGAGAATTCAAAATGCGTACGCGTTTCGTATAGTATGGACAATGTATGTGTAATTGGGTGTCTTATACTTACACAAAATAAATGTTAAAGTATAAGATTGTTAGGTTATGGAGCCTTTTTCATGTGTGAAAGTGTTGAAGAATATACACTAAGAGTCTTGTACACTTTTCATGTATCCTCACTTTGGGGTTGGGGCAGTGGTGGGCCAAAAAAAAAAAAAATTAGCGTAATTTTTGGCCTCGAAAAATGCACACGATATATCGGGAAACGTGCTCTTCTCATGTGGGTGAGTTTTTGACCCATAGGTTTATGGGATAGGTTTTTCCCATGGTTTTGATACCCACGGTTTTGTAAAACAGCTTAACTTGATTGTCTATTTATATGGTCTTATGCATATGATAGATGTACAAGCAAATGTATTGCGAGATGCGTTTTGAATTCGAGTGTGAATTCTCAGAGAGTTTTTTTGAGCATAGCTCCAAACGGATTTGGGTATTGTATTGAGAGATTGGAGGCTTGTAATAAAATCGACGAGCAAGTGATTCTTGGTGGACGTAGCCCAAATTGGGTGAACCACATTAAATCTTGTCTCTTTGTGTTGTGTTATTTTATTCTACAATTTTATTTCAGATCTGTAATAATTTCTGCATATTAGTTTCTATTGTTGCAATTCTGTGAGGGATTATACTGCATATTTTATCCCTTATTTCCTAACAAAGATTTATTTTATTATTTATTATACTTTTATTATTTCTTATAATTTAAATTTATTTTAGTAAATATAAGAAATTAGGGTCACTCTCGCATTGGATGGAAGTGGTCACTCTGGTACACGTTTTGTATAGTATGGACTATGTATGTGTATTTAGGTGTCTTATACCTACAAAAATACATGTTAAAGTATGAGATTTATTTTATTATTTCTTATAATTTAAATTTATTTTAGTAAATATAAGAAATTAGGCCACTCGCACTTGATGGAAGTGGTCCCGTAGCTCTATGATTATTATCTTGAACATAGTTTTTCAAAATCTAATCCGGTTAGTACTTACTCATTTTTAGGATTTCAGGAAAGGACCTAAAACTTTCAGGCATATATATTGTAGTTCGTATTTGTTTTGTGAAAGCATATAGTCATTTTTAGGTTTTTAACCTTCTAAATTAGATTTTGGCCCTACCATTTCTTAAATTCGTACCAATTTTTAGATTTGGTCCATAATTCACTTTAGTGACCATAAATCAACTCTATGATGTTTGTCTATTTCTTACTAAAAAGAGATCCTCACTTTGTAGATAAAGGATTATTCCATGAATGGGATTCTTGTCCTATGGAATTAATGAGGTGATTGTAATGTGGCTCCTCAAGGTGTGATAACACTACTAGGTGTTGAATGATTTTTTACGAATAGTACCAATTGAATTGCATCAAGTGAACTCAGATTATTGCTCATTATTATAAACATGGTGCTCCGTATAAATATCATCCCCTCACCTTTCCTAGCTCTAAAAGCATCCTTTAATGGAGTAAAATTCATGATTTTCATACATGTTTTTGCTCATATGTCTCTTATGGAGATAAGCGATGCCTTAATACTTCACACATTATGGTACTTGATACCTCGGTGACATGACTAGCTCATGTTAGCTTGTTCGAAGGGTGTTTAATTAGCTAAAGAATGGCTAAAAATGCCTTTGAGGCCTTGAGTGGAAGAAATATCTCATTAAAACTAAATGAGTTAATTGATCACCTTAAATAGTATTCCCTACACACCGAAAAATGTTGAACGACCTTATTAGGAATTTTATTTAGGTGAGCTTTTATGATTTAAGGTTTAGGGTATAGGGCTCAAGGTTTAGGAATCAAGGTTTGATTTAGTGTTTAAGGCTCATAATTTAGATTTTAGGGCTTAGGGTTTATGGTTTAGGGTTAAGGGTTTGGGGTTTAGGGCTCAAGGTTCATGGTTTAGGGTTTAGGGATCAGGGTTGAGGGTTTAGGGTTTATGGCTCAAGGTTCGTGGTTTAGGGTTTAGGGATCAGGGTTGAGGGTTTAGGGTTTATGGCTCAAGGTTCGGGATTTATGGTTTCTGATTAATTTTGAGGGTTTAAGGTTTATGGTTGAGAGTTTAGGGTTTAGGGTTTAGGGATTAGAATATAGTTTGAATGGTTTAGGGTTGAGGGTTTATGTTGGAGGGTTTAGGATTTAGGGTTTTTCTTAGGGCTTAGGGATTAGTGCCTAGGGTTCAAGGATTACGGATTAGGGTTTATGGCTCAAGGCTTAGGGTTTAGAGTTTAGGGATTAGGGGGTTTAGGGTTTATGGTTTAGGATTTAAGGCTTAGATTTTATGTTTTAGGGCTTAGGGTTTATGGTATAGGGTTTAGGATTTAACACTCGGGATTTAGGGTTTAGGGCTCAGGGTTTAATGTTTAGGGTTGAGGGTTAGGATTTTATGGTTTAGGGTTTAGGAATTAGGGTTTAATGTTTAAAGGTCGGGGTTAATGGTTAAGGGTTAAGGGAAAAGGGTTCGGTGTTTAAGTTTTAAGACTTATGGTTTGGGGTGTAGGGGTTAGGGTTATGGTTTAGGGGGTCGGGGTTTAAGGCTCATGGATTAGGCTCACCGATTCACTCACTGTAATGTTTTATGTCTTACCCATTATTATAAGTATTGACAAAGAGTATTTAACAAAAAAGGGTTCATCTACTTCATAGCCATAACATTGAGGATTCATCACAATTTCATGCCTTTCATTTATCTGATATTTTTAATGAGGGAAATTACACATATCACATAACAATTTGGTATAAATAAATGTTACCCAATATAGCTATATTATTTTTCCCATTGCATGTGAACTATTTCACTTATTGTAATGTTTACGTGTCTTACCCATTCTTATTAGTATTGACATAGAGTATTCAAATGAAAAGCGTTCATCGACTTCATAGAAACAAAATTCAAAGAGATTTATAAAAATTGATGTCTTTCATATGTTGATATTTTGAAGGAGGAAATGCCCACCTCTCATAAAAAGATAGTTGTAAAAGTAGACTTAATGATGGTTCTAGGCACAAGACTAGGAAATATAGTCCTAAGATATTGAAAAAGCTAAACTCACTCATGAGACCTATTGGAGATATATAGTTAGCTTAATACATCCCACACATCATATGGTTACACGGATGCGCCATATGGTTACACGGTTACTCCTTAACCATCCCTGCCTTGTGTAACTATTTCATTGCTTTATATTCTTCTTCCACTATTTTGTTCAAACAAACATTGAAATACATTGAATATTATTTTGTCTTGTGCTATCATTGGTATCAGAGCATCTCAGATCAGAGCGATGCATGGAAATTAGAGTCTGGCTAGTGTTTAGCATGTGCAGATCTTGGGATGTGTGGTAGCTTGCAAATCTAAACATTGGCTATGCAGACCTATTTGGAAAGTGTTAGATTGGCAATTTGTTATCCTTTAGCATTTTCCTGAAAATTGAAACGTCACAGTTTGTGATCTATTGAAGTCGTGGAGCAGGCACTTCCGACGCAACCTGTCTTGAAATCAGAAACTTTCCTGTTCCTGGGAAACGGTATGTCCAAGCATATGTTTTATTGCAACTGATTGGTAGACAGTTTGGATCAAAATCTTTTAGAAAGCTCCCCGAGATTGATTGATCTCTACTCGCATTGCGTTGGCAAGTTACATTTAGGAAATCAGGATCATTTTCATTGTGATACTCCAATCTTGAAATTTGAAGGTTATCAATTATCTGAATAGTTGCTTGCAAAGATATACAGACCTGCTTGAGTGGGAAAATCCGTGACAGGAGTCCTGCATTGGAATCAAAGCCAACTTCAACTTGTTGCTTGTCCATCAACAAGGTCTCAGTTCAATCCTTCATTATGAGAATCCATACACTGAAGACAGATTGGAGATCAATTTTTCTTGGTGCAAAAGTACGAAGAAGAGGAAATGAGACCTCCCCACAAACCAGTGACCAGCCAGTAATGAGCATTCAAAAGATCAAGAGATGTGAAGTAGTGAGCCTCAAAGTTATATCCGTTGATTAAGTAGCAACAGACAGGAGGATGGAGGAAAATGGAGGCTAGAGGAAATCCAATGACCTCTTGCAAGCTGCAAGTGATGAGGCCACCGATTGATATTGTGGCGAATAAGGTATTGAGGACCTATTCCTCAATTTTTGGTTTGTGTTTATTTCAGTTTTTGTTTTGTTGTGTTCTGTTGTTTTGTGATCAGATGCTGAAAATGGATTACTCTGGAGCATAGTTGTTTTCCAATGGTTCTTTGTTTTGAATTGATCCTCTAAATTCTGTGCTTCAAAAGAAGATGGTTCACTTGTGAATACGTTCACTTGCAACATGAACCATGTGCAACAAGGTCTAAGTGGCGAGATCCAGTCAATAGCATGTTTCTTGATGCAGTCTCTTTCTCAGTATTCATATTTCACATTATGGGTGAAAACGACTTAGTCAAGGGAAACATCTAGTGGTAGTGATTTGTTTCCTTTGCTGTTGAAGATTGGCTAAACGACAATCGACATCAGTGGCTACAACTAAGAACATGATTGCTATGATTCTTAGAAGTGAATGTGGAATATTTGTCAGTATTGTTTGTTGTTTTCCTATGTTGTTTGGTTGTTCAATAAAGTGCAGATGGTGCATAGTTTCCTATTTGGGACCTCCTAAATTGAAAAGCATCATGGGGAATAGAAAAGCACTAAAAGCAGCGCATGGTACTCGAATTTGGGTTCATGGTAATCCTGTAAAACCACCGAGGTATCATCCTCTTGGGTTCATGGTATGCCTGTAAAACCACCGAGGTAAAATCCTCTTGGTTCATGATAATCCTGTAAAGACCACCAAGGTGAATAGTCAAAAATTGCTCCTGTCCCTCTTGGTTTCTGGTTAACCTTAGAAAAACCATGTGAATCGAGACCATGTAGGCACATGCTTGTGTGAAGATCCTCTTTGCGGAGTTCTCATTAAGGAGGGGAACTATTATAAGGAAATGTATGTTTGTAGGAACAATGTATTAAGGGGGGAATGTTAGTTTAATACATCCCACACATCATATGGTTACATGGATGCATCATATGGTTACACAGGTTACTCCTTAACCATCCCTGCCTTGTGTAACTGTTTCATTGCTTTATATTCTTCTTCCGTTGTTTTGTTCAAACACACATTGAAATAAATTGAATATTATTTTGTCTTGTGTTGTCTTGTGCTATCATATATGAGGTTTAGGGGTTAGATTTTAGGGTTTTGGATTTAGTGTTTAGGGTTTACGATTCATGGCTAAGGTCTTAGGGTTTAAGGTTTAGGTATTAGGGTTTACGGTTTACGGTTTATGGTTCAAGATTTTGGTGTTAAGGGTCTATGGTTTATTACTTTTGTTTTAGGGTTTAGGGTTTATAATTTAGGGTTTAGGTCTCAAGGTTAGTGGTTTAGAGTTAAGGGTTTAGGTTGTATAGTTTGGGGTCTAGGGTTTAGGGTTTAGTGTTTAGGGCTTAGGGTTTGGGGTTTAAGATTTAGGGTTTATGGCTCATGGTTTAGGATTTAGGGTTTATGGCTCATGGTTTAGGGTTTAGGATTTACGGTGTTTAGGGGTTAGGGTTTTGGGATTACAATTTAGGGTTTAGAAATTAGCGCTCATGGTTCATGGTTCATGGTTCGGTGGTTTAGGACCTTTGGGATTTAACATTTAGGGTTTAAGGTGTAGGGTTTATGGTTTAGGGCTCATTGCTCGGTGGCTTAGGGTTTACGGTGTAGGGGTTAGGGTGCATGGTTTAGGGCTTATGGCTCAAGGTTTAGGGTTTGGAGTTACGGGTTTAAGGTTTAGGGGTTAGAGGCGAGGGATCTTGATTTAGGGGTTAAAGCTCAGGGCACATGGTTTAAGGTTTAGGGTTTAGGGGTTAAGGATTAGGGTGTAGGGTTCAAGGCTTAATGTTTAGGGTTTAGGGTTTAAGGTTTAGGGATTAGGGTGTAGGGTTTAAGGTTCACAATTAATTCTTTATGGCTTAAAGTTCATGGTTCATAGTTATTGGTTTAAGGTTTAGGGGTTAGAGTTGTGGGCTTTGGATTTAGTGTTTAGGGTTTAAGGCTTAGGACTCGTGGTTTAATGTCTAGAGTGTAGGGTTTAGGGTTTACGATTTATTATTTTAGTTTTAGGGTTTATGGTTAATAGTTGAGGGTTTAGGTCTTATGGTTGAGGGTTAAGGGTATAGGTCACGGATTTCAAGGTTTAGGGTTTAGTGTTGAAGATTTAAGGCTTACGATTTAGTGCTTAGGGCTCAAGATTTAGGGTTTAGGATTCAAATGCTTAGGGTTTAGGGTTTAGGATTTAGTTTTTAGGGTTTAGGGTTTAAGGTTTAACATTTAAGGCTTATGGTCCATGGTTTAGGGTTTATGGTTTAGATTTTAGGGCTTAAGGCTCAAGGTTTAGGGTTTAGGGATAATGGGTAAGGGTTGAATATTAAAGGATTAGGGTTTAGGGCTTAGGATTTACATTTTAAGGTTTATGGTTTACATTTTAGGGTTTAGGGATCATGGTTTAGGGTTTAGGTTTAACACCTCAAGTTGAGGGTTTAAAGTTTCTATTGTAGAATCTAAATTCTAAAATCCTTAAAATTACTTATATGTCTTGACTAGATTATACTATAAAAACTATCTCCTTAACCATGACTAATGGAGTTGCGAGACTATTTCCATAAGGTGCAGAGTGACCCTAATTTTTGTAGATAGAAGCATGCCAAAAGTATGTACAATGTTTATACTATATAAATAACTCTTACACATTATAGTGTGTACGTGTTATAACACATACATTTTCCTTTTTTTCAAGACATACTTCAAGGTTTGGGATCCCGTTTGGATCCCCAAGCCTGAGGCATGGACCTACACAAACATTACAAACAACGTGTTTTTGTAAGAAAATGTTAAAAAAGCCTCTTCCTCCATGGTAAATCAACATAAAAAAATTGATTCATTTAAAAAAATTATATCATGACGTAGAGCAGAATTTCTTCTTTCTAAAAATATAATTTTTCAAATTTTCGAGTAATATAAGGTTTCCATATTATTTATTTTCTAACTATGCCTTTCTATAACTATTTTTTTATGTTTAAATATGTCTATATTTCATTGTGTATCTTTTATTTGGGTGATAGAAATTGAAACAAAATTATACTAGCACAAACTAGGCCTAATTATATACATATTCAAAAAAAACTCTACTTTTTGATAGTTTTTGAGGTAGTTAGGGGGCACGGTTGGAGCTCCATTAATTTTCAAAAGATAACATTTCCGTATTAGAAAAATTATAAAAAAATATTTGCTAAAAAAATCTAAAAAAAAATCTAGCATGAACTAGATGCTCCTAAATATCTTTCTACAAAAGGGTTTTCAAAACTCCTAAATGGTGCTTAAAAAATGGTGGGGGCATGAAAGTCACTATGTTATGGTTTTTAAAAAATAGGAGTACTTATTGGTATTTTTGTTATTTGACCCACTTAAAATTATCCATTTTGAATAAAATGGAATAGATTAGAAACTAGACTCAAAATGCTACGATTCATGTTTACACAACATCTCCCAATTTTGAGTGTAATTATTCTAAAAACTCATACAAGTTGAATTTTTTTATTTTTCAGAAAAAATGTCCGCACTTAAGACCCCCTTTTGGCCCCCCAACTTGGTGCACTTACCCATTAGTCAAGTTCATATCTCGATATTCAAATATTACATATTCCCGTAACTTTCCTGATTCACCTATAATTAGCTAAGTGCACTCATTCCTTTGTATTTTGAAGTTTATATTTTATCTAGCATATCATCAACTAGTATAAAAACTTTATTCTAATTGTGATGATTAAAGATGGAATTAAATTAATTAAAATATCCAGCAATTTCTAAAACTTACATATTTTAGTGTACTTAATTCACTAAAATCAATTAAGATTCATGTAAAATCTAATTATGGTTTAAACACCTATTAGGACTCATGTTTTGAGTTACAATAACCATGATTTGAATTTTTTAGATCATCCTATGAATATTTACAATGATCAAATCTAGGTAAGTGACTGTTAGGATCATCATAAAACTAAAATAAAGAAGGGTAGGGTATAAAATAAGAACTAGAACATATTTTTCTCACTAAGCATTTACAAAAATCTTTTCTAATAACCAACCACACAATAAAAATTATATAAGAACTAATTTTCTCAATCCTTATATAAAATCAGGGCTATTAGTAAAAGGACATTTACACCAAAAAAATTCATAACCATGCATCTTTTGAAAAAATAACCTACTAGTTCATCCAAAAAAACATATATTCGAGTTTTAATTAGATTAACAGTAGTCCAAGCTAATTAGATTCTATACAAAAATAGCATAACATCTATCGGTTAACATCTCTAAATATTTTAAACCTGTAAGATTTCCAATAACATAAACAAATTCAAGTACAACAAACTATATCTAATGAAATTGAGACCAGCGTAACTCAATTTCTCTATTTTAAACAATGTAACTACAACTAGAAGTGTAAATTCCACTTAAGAAGAAAACACATTTATTTCTAAGTGTGCAGCCATCAATCAACAATTAAAACACAATATGAAACTCATAAAACTAATCGGAATCTCCAAAATACTTCTTTGTATTAATTAAGTAGTGTCAAGATATGTTTTTTCAATACGATAATATGTTTTTATAGATCTATGCGACATACCCTCAGGATCTACACGTATTTTTAGAGATTCCTACTTTAAAAAACTAAGTTAAAACTGATAAATAAACTATATCTTGAAAAGCTAACAAGAAGAATAGTGATAAACAAACTATATCTTAAAATTATCCACCGATATTGAATAAATAGAACTGAGTGGAGCTTTGCATATATAGATAGGAAAAATAGATCCTTACAAAAGATTTTTTTCTTCCAATGTCTGCAAGTAGTGTTAATCTCTTCGTCTAGAACACATACGGATGCTTTCATCTTTATAGTACATTTTAAAATTATCCTCCACCAGTTGTGTATTTATAATGAGTTTTTTACATTACTCCTCACTGTTTTGAACTGCATGAATGAGATCATATAGAATTCCCTCTAATTTTTTCATCGCCTTATCTTTTTCCAACTTAATTGTAATAGCAAGGATGAATTCATGCATCCCATTGTTATTTTTAAAAAGAGATCTCTACATTTGTTGATCAAACAATGACATAAACTGCAACAGAAAACCACTAAATTTATTTACCATTAAAGTATAACCAAATGAATCCAATAGCTGCATTAAACCAACATCTGCAAAGAGTGACACAATATTCACATGAAACATGTACAAATCTTATTTAGGTATTTGAAATTTTACGGGATGCCTCTATCAATTATGTTTTCTCCTTGGTCAATTTTTCTCAATAGTCAACACATCATCCATTGACTTTAGTGGAAAATTTCATAATAAGGGTCCCTCAACAAGATCTCTTAAATGGATAAAATTTTAGACTTGAATTAATAACCTCTTGTATCAGGTTGTTCATTATTTTCTTCAAAATCTCTTCCCTATAATTTAGATTATAAATATACCTAAAGTTAGCAAAAAAATCATTCTAGGAATGACAAAAATCATTATAAGTAGTTAGAGGTAGACCAATCTATGACTGAAAAGTGATTGCGTCATGTCTAGATTCTTTTAAATCTCTTGTTCCCGTATATAGTGAATCTTCCACAACATTGAATGGATCAATGGATGGTTCTCCTCTCTACCTATATTTATAAATAGGCTCATAAAATCTTCCTATATCGTCAATAATATTTTATACTTGGCTCTTTATTCTAATTGTTGTTGTCTTTTATAGTTTCTTTCCTTGTTATTGCAGACTAGAGATACCTCAAGAGGCTTATACATAGGTGTTTTAGATTTAGTGACCAAATATTTTTGTTTCCATTATTACTTTGCTAGCTAAACATGTGTTTATTTATTGAATCTTCCTTTTCAATGTTAGTGTCATATATCATAATGGAGGAGGTAGATGATGTGGTCTCTATAGAAATTGGTGGAATTGAAGAAACTTAAAAACTAGGTTTTTTAACATACATTTTCTCCATGGGATGATCCATAGGAATTGCATTCAAAATATGTTCCCATATTTAACCAATGATGTGACCCCTCGGTACTTTCTTTGAAACACTTGGCATTGGTGATATTGGAATTAAAAACATAAGCAATGATAATATTGGTATAGATAAATTGGGCCCACACTTGATAGTTGGCATTGTACAAAGTGAAGTTAGTTGTGGTAAAGACATAGAAATATCTAGAATTTCTGATTTCATCATCTTCATGAAGGAGATCGATTATTTGGTAATTTTAACTGGTCTTTCCACGGGTGGTGACATGTTGGTTAGTGGGGGTAATAAGATAGATGAAGTATGAATAGTAGAAGAAAATATATATGAGGAAGAAATTGGATATGTGGTCGCAATGGGTGGAATTGAAGGTGATGTCAATATTGTGGATGGAATAGTAGAAATGAGAATAGCGTGGTATCAACTACAAAGGACATCAAATCAAAATTCGCATGTAAACTTTCACATACAATGTTGAAAAGGAACATTAGTACTCACCAATTTGAATACTTGTAGGCACAATTAATGTAATTTATTGAATTGGAGGAGGAGGAAGTGAGCCCATAAAAACTTCAATTTTGATTCCATATAAACTATTTTATTCCTTTTTCCCCTTTTTTTTAAACACTCACCATTTCCCCAATAGTGTGCCCTATGGTAAGAATAATTTGATTTGATTACAATGATACCATCCGGGGTCTAGGAGAAACTTGAGTTATTTTCAAGAGAAAATATTATCTTTTCATATGATTTGATCTTGTCACATTAGGGAAGGAGGAAAAACTTTTGTAATACTCCATTTCATATCCTTGTTTGAAGCAATTTGGTAAGCTAGGAGAAATTTGAACTTGTGGATTATTTGGCATCAGTCATGCTACTTTGAGCTTGGATATGAATTCCTCTATAGATTCGAGAATCGTATGATACTTGTGTGAATTCATCCATATATTATTATAGAGATCAAGACACATATTTCTTATTGTATTTATATGATATTTTACATAACCATGACGATTTCACCTCTTATAGGTATCATGTTGAAAATGGGCATCAAGTGTGTGTTTTCTTGCAAAGTCTAAAAGAGATGGGTAAGTTTTGAATTTTGAATTTTGAATTTTTAAAGGAAGATATGGCCTTGGATTTTGAATAAATTATTGTACACTAGCCACCTATCCTATACTAAAATTGATGGGCCTCATCTATGACTACTAATATTTCAAAAACATGCTTAGGTAGTTGCAGAGGATTTATTAAACAAACCTTCAATTCTTATCACACTATACCCATGACAATACCAATAGGCTCCCACATTCTTAACAGATTATCTCGGTTCCTCGGTTCAAGATTATCCTAGGTTTTCTCACTCCATGGATGGTATAATATACAATATTATAAAATATGTCATAAATATCCCTAAGAGTATATCCGTGATTACGATTGAATAATTTAATAAAGATAACATATATAAAGGAATGATATGTGGGTAACTATTTAGAAAAGTAGGTATGAAATTTTAGGAAGTACAAAATAGGTCCACCAAAACATGTTAAATTTATAAATTATGTAACTACCAAATCCCAACACAATGTAATGTTCAATTCTAAAATCTCATAAAAGTTAGGTTTCTTCCCTTTCATAATAATATTTACCAGGGGTACAAAGATTAGTTCACATTATCATCCTTTTCTACTTGATAATGTTTGTATCAAAAATGATGACAACTCTGATCCCTTTTCTAAACAGGGAAATAAGAATACTCAACTTTAATTTCGTTAATCATTTTTCATTGATTTTCCAAGACCTCAATTCATCTATTATATCATCTCCAACCATAATCTATGTCACGATATATTTATTATAACATTTTTTTAGCCAAAGGTATTTAATACATATTATTAAAGACATTACCAATGGTAATAGCAATGGGATTAGCTTTGACATTTTAGATGATTTTTTCATCTTAGAGTGTGCAAGTTGTGAAGACATCTTCAAATAAATCATCACAAGGGTAAACTTCTTGTTTGGATACAATGTCATGAAGCCAACTATTTATGATAGATTTTAGTTCACCATCGTAATCTTTGTCAACCTATGATAACTCTCTTCCTAGGAATTTCTCATCATAGTTATGTACCTCACGAGGAAACTTGTCTCTAGTTTTTATTTGAGATGGGAGATCCTTGGTAAAGTGAGTATCTTGTATCTATTGTTCTTATGAAGTAGATGAAGTGGAACCCTCTTTCTTGGGAGATATTCCTACTCTATTTTCTCTTATGTATTACTTGTTTTAATTTAAAAAATCACATAACTTCTTTATGCTTGAACTCTACTTCAATTTACCTACTAAAATTAGATCGTGGTCATGGGAGATGATATAAAATACATGACAAAAGGCCCAAATGTGTTGTTATAGGTTCTCCTTGCTATAAAACTTCATGAATTTAGGGATTTCCTTGTGTGGAAGATAGGAATTGAAATGAATAGATGGATTGATAGGATCATTATAGATTTGTTCGTATGAAAGGTTTTTTTAGGTCCTATAGTGGCAGTTTCAAGGCTATTTATTCTTCTTAACAAAGGTGCTCATATCGGATCATTTTGAGACTATTGGATGTTTGAAGAGGAAGGAGTGGCTTGATTATAGGCATGAAGGTTTGATTTTAAGTACTAGTGATATGGTAATGGAATATTTTGAGGAGGAGAAATACTTGTCTAGAATATTATAAGTGTCATGGTAAGATAATGGTTGTGAAGAGGATTGAATGTATTGATATGGAAAGCAATATAAGTCTTGATAGGAGGTTGTGATGGATATGTGATTTATTGAGAATATATGTAACTATATTGTGATACAAGATCAATGGATGTTTGTTTGTAAAAGGGAAAAGTATTATCAATAACACACGTGTTGATAGGTGGTATAAATATAGGTATGGATTGGAGTAGATTTTGAATCAAATACATATGTTGTTGGGATGAAACATGCTATGACATGATCTAACAACTTTTTGAGAGAGGAAACCTACCGAAATTTCAAGAGGAGGAGGAAGGACAAAGGTTGCATGAATTTATGTAGGTGGGGGAAAGTAGTGTGAGTTTGTGTATCCTATGGGCTATATGAGGAATCCAATGGTGCATGTCTTTTTGCTAGCCATGTTCTATCTTTATATGGCATTAAGTTTGAAACTATAAATAGGAGTAGCGAAGTAGGTGTTGACATCCCTATATCACTATTAGAGGGGTAAGGAGATATTTTCTCAATAACGGGTTGAAAGTCAAGGTCATAAATTTTGGATTATTCGCAAGTGTCGAAAACATAAAATGGAAACTATTTTTAATAAATGGGATAATTGATTTGAATAATTTTGGGAGAAAGGTAGCTATAAAGGAAATAGGATTGGAATCTAAGAGTTCTCGAATGACTGGATCACCACCCTAGAATAATTATGGAGGGTTAATGCAAGGATCTTTCGATGTCATAGATTGGATCTTGGGAGAATTTGGAGATTCTTAGTATGTTTCTTAGGGTGCTTCTAATGCATTTTTATAATTGGTATGTTTTGAAGGTGACGCTGATGTCTAGTCAGAACTATGAACTAAATAAACAAGAAATAAAGAAACAAAAGATGGTTGTTAAGAGAAAATACACAATCACAAGAAATTTTATAGATTATCTTGTTTAACTTGAGAAAGTTTTGAAATGAAAAAGAGATGAATCATAACTAAGAAAAATGATAACTAAGGGTGGTATTAGGTGAGTTAATGTTAGAGTCCTTGATATACCAAAAGGTACATGAGTCTAAAGTTTGTGTTAGTGTCGGTATAAGGAATTGTATTGGTGCCTACCCTATCAATTCACTGTCCTATAGAGATAATATTTTTGGGTGCTTATCGATATACTTCCCACAGTTAGTTATATTTAGCTAAAACACCAATTCAGCTTCCACCTTGGTGTTTAAATCCAATTGGGTAGGCCTAGAAGGGGATTTTCATTTACATGTTTTATTTATTATGTGGTTTCATTGTGTGTGAGGGGAATAGAGTAAATGCAATCATTAAAACCCTAAGTAAACTATATGATCAAGAAAAATTAAGGTTCATTTTAGGATCCAAAAGGAACGATCGATTTTGATGAAGACAGATCAAACAAAAATGTGATTCTAAAAAAATGAAATATACCCATGTGCACTATTCCTTTTTCTATTTTTCTTATTTTATGTTTTTTTGAAGAAGCGATAAAAAAGAACTCTAAGCTGATAAGTTAGATGATCTAACAAGAAAGGAAACAAAAAGATATAAAATTTGATTAAAAGGGACTAAATTCTAACTAGGTGTTCCAAAATGTTTAAGGTGAATTTCCAATTCCTTAATTATATGATAAAACACCAAAAACTAATAATACAAAGAGGTTTTAGTGATACTAACATCGACAATGCAATGTTGAGATGTGTGGATGAAAAAAGTAAGTGGGACTCCTACTTCCTTTAAATGATAGAAATATGCACACACGAAATATGAATAGACAAGATAGATATTAGATAAGGATATGAGGATTTGTTTGGAAAAGGATGATATCAAGAATAACAAATGGGCTTCCTTGAAGGATTTGAAATCATTTTTACAATCAAGTGATAATTTGATTAGAAAATAATTGACAATAAGAGGATAATTATAAATCCAACAGGATAAAGAGATCATATTCTATGTGATAGGTGGCCTAGGTGAGGGTTACAAAAACTCAAAATCAATGAAGTAATTGAACCAGGTTTGTTTAGTAGTTTTGTGTTCTTTAGGTATAAGCTCTTGTTGATCTTTGATTTCCTCGACATTTTTGTCAAAGAGATGGTATAGAGACCGAGTTCATGTGAATTGTCAAATTTTTCAAAGAGTAGATGCTTTGAAACCATTGGGAAATCGTATATGTTTATAATTAGATGTGCCTAACCTATTGAAAAAAGAAAAGTTAGATAGAAAATAGATTGATCTATTGATTGCAAATGCAATTAAAATTATAAAATGATAGGGATCACTAGAAATTATATACGATTACTAGTGATTCAAATGAATTGATGGAGATTATTATTAAAAGGGTTGATTCTTTGACATGATGCAAATTAGATCTAAGACAAGTGATTTATGACTTGGTATAGGTGTAATATGGTGTATTGATCAGATGAATATGAAAACGAAAGACAAGGACTTAACTTTTCGATGAATTCTTGAAAATGATATTCTAGGATTCTTGTAGACATTATGGAGCTTCTAATGACATTTCAAGGATGGTGAAGGTTTCAAGGTATCATTTAGGTTGCTAATGAGTCAGCGCTTCATTGTAAGCCTTTAAGTATGTGATTCAATAAGTTTGATGTTTTTTATATAACCATCGGTGACTGGTTAAAATCATTAGTGACATGGGAAATGTGGGGAAAACCACTTAGAATTTGTTTCATCCACTTTCAAAAGTTTTTATTTTTATACGGGCATGAGTGAAGATGGTTAGGAAATATTTGATGATGTAGAATGGTATATGGTTAGGTATAAAATAGGCTAGGATGGGTTTTAGGTAGTTAGGGTGGTTTAGGGTGAGTGAAATAGATATTACTAAGGTTAAAGTGTGAATTTAATGGAGGTGAAGACATGGTTTATAGGATTATAAATGTTTTGAGTGTGAATGTGAGAAGTTTGGATTAAAAATGTAGGGTACCAAAAATAGACATCTACACATTAATGGATCACCATAACTGACATAAACTCTTATATGACATTGTAGATCTTAAACCCTAAGATCTAAAATCTAAGAACAAACTTTTAATTGTAGTTGCTAATGTGACTCCTGAAAAACTAATGGATCACCATAAATAAAAAAATCTTTACTATGACTCCATTTCTTATATCTATTGTGAATATAAGATGTAGTTATAAATATCAATATGAATTTCATTATGAGTGACTATTTAAAAGCATGTGAGGAGTCCAACAAAGAAAAAAATTCAAATGATAACTTTAACTATTAATCTATTGCCAATAAAAATAAATATCATTAGTTGTTTGAACTAATTTCCTCACATTTGTTTTGTGATTTTTGGATTATTTTAATTGTTTATTGATATATTGGTCCTACACAACAAATATCATTATATTATTAAGTAGAGTTTGCATTTCTAATTTCAGTTAAATCTTATAGGGTAAATTTATTGAGATACATTAATTTGAATTTCATTACTTAGTGTCTTATATGCTTATATTTGTATATGTGATATCCATTCTTGCAAGTTTAGGTGATTTAGACATATTGACAAGTGAGTATTACTTAATGGAGAGGGGCCAATACTTGAACATGGTCCTGTTGACAATTTTTACACTTGTGCAAAAATGAGAAACTCGAAACTTTGTCATTATGATGAAATTCATAGGTGAAGTATACCTAAGCTAAGGAAGTTTTGATATCATTTGTTACTACTAAATTAGTTACAAGATTAAATGAAATCTGTAGTTATGTGTGCTGTCACAAAACATAATAGATCACATAGTCTACAATTTCATGCCATCTTCAGCAAAAGAACACAAAGCCCCAAAGGAAAATTGTGTTGTCTTGATGAAGATGACAAATTATAAAGTAGGTGAAGTGCTGAGTTTTGAAGCAACAAATAGAAATATAGATATCAAAAAATCAGGGTTCATTACTGAATGTTACAAGTTCTCATCAATGTTCTTTCCTTCATGATTAAGACATTCAATTATGTTACTGAGTTGTTTAGTTCATTATACAATCCATATAGAGAAGCTAGAATGTAGAAAGGAATACACAACTCATTTTTAGAATTCAATGTTTTATTCATAAGGAATTTTCAAATGTTTCCCACACAAGCCATGGGATGTAACTGAAAAGTAAAGTATAACTACTGAAATAAAAGGTACACATGCATGAAAGAGAAAGAAAAGGAGTATGAGTGAACCCATCATTGCCTTGGGGTTTCTTTCTTTGATTGAAAACATCTCCATTTTTAGTTTCTTCTTTATCTCCATTATAGAATCCATTGTACCTGAAAAGAAGAAAAGTAATCGTATGTTATGAGCTCGGGGATCAAGTGATATTCCTAAATTGTCCTAATTCATGCATATGATCTCTAATAATAGGAGATGTAATTTAATTGAATATCAAACTACATACATGCTTTATTTACTCAGAAAGAGTGAAAAAATAGAAAAGAGAATAAAAACATGGACATAAGAGAGGCCAAAAAGCCTAAGTATTTTCTAACTATTTTCCTAAGTGTGCAAGTACAAGTTGTAACCAAGGAAAAATAGACAAGTCATAAGTGCATGCAATAAAAGGAAGAATGTAACTCAAAGTTTCAATAATTGTTCTGAAATGGAAGAAGTTACAGTGTAGAAGAGAAACTGGTAAATAGAAGAACACTTTTCAGTTGCAGCTAAAGGAGAAGAATCAAATTTTTGAAAGTTGAAGTTAACTAGAAAAGAAAGGTTACAGTTGAAAGGAATGAAGACAAGATTATGGGAAAAAAATTGACAGGGCTTCGCCATGTAAAATGGACATTTACAACTTTCCATCATGTTGTTTTTAACTACTACATGCTTAAAGGAACTATTTGAATAAAAAATACAACTACTATAGCTGGAAATGGATGGAAGAGAGAATTCGGAAAAACATTGCAGGGCTTCGCCATGAAAATCAACATTTCAAATTTTCCAGCATACATAGAAAGTTGTATTTAAGCTCAAGCACAGTATTGAAGCATAAAAGGAATGTAGTAAAAGTAACAGATTACAGTATCTAGATCAAGGCTTATGCCTGACAATGATATCAAAAACAGGTAAAGAATTTCTTGAAAACTATTACAGGGATCAAAGAGTATAAGTGCAGCTTCAGGATACAAATTAGCATTTTAAAGGTGAACTGAAGAAAGAGATGTATAAGCAACCCATTTTAGTTAGTGGTGTTTCAACACCATTCAACCTTACGAAGCCTAGAATAATCAATGTTTAGTCAGAATATTGAAGAGATCACAATGAAGAAAGAAATTCAATCACATGAACCCTTCTACAGGTAGGACAACGAAACAACCCAGGTCTCATCTATGGTGGTAATTCGACATCCATCTAAATTTGATAGGTTACATATCAAGACATGCATTACAACTCAATGATAAATAAGTGTTGGTAGAATACATTCAAGAAATAAACAAATCCAGTTTGAGTGTGACCTTATCAGCAAGATCCATTCACAGGAATAAGTCAAGCTTGTATAGTTAAAAACCACCAATATTGCAAAAGTTATAGTACAAAAAAAACCAATTGCATTCAAGCACTCATCCCATGGGAAGTTTTCAATGTTCAAGTGATCTCATATTGAAAAGGATTAAATCAAGTACTCTACAAATTTTTCAAAGAAATAAGTTGATCCTGAACAATGAATCATAACATAATAGATTCTCCGAATACAAAATTGATGCCAAGGATTTCAGAACATAAAAGAAGTAACATACAAAACCTATATTTGTAGAAAGTCATAACCACCATTTCTACAATATTCTCAACAAATGCAAATAAAATAACAATTGTCCTGAGGTTAAGCACAAAGAACTCATACAGAGAAGAAGTAGAAGTAAGTATCCAGAATGAAGAAATTACTTTATGTCCACCATGGGGAAATGAAGTATATACAAAGCCTCTACAGAAACAAATGTTAGATAAAAAGTGCAGATTCAACTCAAACTTCGAATCAGAGACACTACAGTGTATGAAATACGAATACCCAAATCAAGAAATGTTCATATCTGGAGTTAAGGGAGGAGCAAGGCTGTAATAAAGAATGGAGACCCAAATAAATGAATAAAAAAATGCAAAGCTTCCACAGGAAGAGAGGAACAAAAATTCATGGTGGCCCAATTTTTGCAGTCAAAACCCCCATGTTATCTTCATAGAAAAAGAACAAATACTCATAACTCAAAATACACAGATCTAAAAGTCACAATGAAGACTAGTTCGAGTATTTCACTCACCTTTTATCACAAGCAGTTTCAAAGTTGATTGACCATGAGAACTCTATTGAAAAATGTACTAGATCTAAAGAAATAATGACCCCCTTTGGAGTTTTTAAAGCTTTCAAGTTCAAAAAACCCATTTAAAAATGATCAAGAAACTTACGGTTTTGAATTATTTTCTTGAGTTTCAAAGGAGGTAAAGGAAGCTAAGAAAAATTTCAACTCGAAATGACCAGATTCATCCAAGAGATCACACGAAGAAATTTAAAAGAAGACAAGTATCAGTTTTGAAGCCGAAGTCACGATGAACCAAAATACCAGTGAAAACTCAAGGATCAAAAAGCTACTCGACCTCATCAAGCGGTGATGCAAAGCCAAATCTACAGAGCTCAAGAGATGGTGGCCACGTCAAAAGGAAAACCCACAGAGACCAAGAAATATACCGGTGCTCAAGCCTTTCGACCACAAGATCTCACAAAGCAAACTCAGATCTCATAGACTTCACCACAAAGACCAAATAGAACAGGCCGAGCTCGAAGAAACAACCATGGCGGCCACCTTTACAACCATCTCCTCAAAGAAAAAAGACAGAGGAAGAGATACAAAATATAGGTGTAGCCGAGCTCAAGTTGAGAAGCAGATTAATGGCGTTGAAGAAATTTTTTTCCGGGGCTTCGCCCATGAACTAGAATACTGAATGAAATGATTATTAGACCCAAGCTCTCCTTTACCCTGAATCAAAGTATGGGTTAATATCAAACTCAACCACGGTTCGAGATCAACGATCAAGCTTCATCAAGGATGAAGATCAAAGGATGAGAATCATGCTCAGAGCTTGAAATAAATAACCACGGTTAGTCCCCATTAACTGTAACGAACCGTTACACCAAAACCTCGAGGTGTAAGTGAAATCCGTACATGAGGATCATGGCAACAGCCACCACGCTTCCATAGATCCCGACTTAGGTTGGGTTTGCGCTTGCACTCCCATACATACGAGCCCCACTTCATTGATTTTTATGTGCCCCGTGGGCCCCTGACTACATGACGTAAACAACCGAGTGGGATTCGAACACGAGTGGTTGCTCTCGATACCAAATGTAACGAACCATTACACCAAACCTCGAGGTGTTAGTGAAATCTACACATGAGGATCATAACTGTGCCACCACGCTTCCATAGATCCCGACTTGGGCTAGGTTTGTGCCTGCACTCCCATACATACAAGCCCCACTTCATTGACGTTTAGGTGCCCCATGGGTCCCAGCTACATGATGTAACCAACCGAGTGGGATGCGAACACGGGTGGTCACTCTGATACCAAATGTAATGAACTGTTACACCAAAATGTCGAGGTGTTAGTGAAATCCACACATTAGGATGATAAAACGACCACATTTAATGCACAAATGAAACCCTAACCGTGATTCCAAGGATCGACAACATCAAAATAGAGGTACAGAGATCAAGGGCCCAAGATGATCAACAAATATCAAAGCAAACTCAACTTGAGTTACATATGCCACCGACCAAGTTACCAAGGGGTGAGTCACCGTAGAGAAGGGGACAACCCACGTGTCCATCAAATAAATCATTGCATTGACTTTCAAAGTCCAAACTATAGTCATTTCCAAATAATGCAAAATGCCATCATACATGCTTATCACTGAAAAGGTGAATTTTGAAATATGCCAAGGCCGACAACTATATACTATAGTATTCGTTACAAAGGTGGCAGACTATTTAGTATGTTCATGGTAAATAATCAAAGGTGGCCGAGTATGGTAGTAACTATTACAAAGTGCCCCATGTGTATCTAAAACCTTGACAAGTATGCTAAGTCCACAAAGGTGGCCAAACGGTCTCCATGCCAAGGAGTTGAAGATGATCTACAACATGTTATCCATGTGATCACTAGAAAACAAAATAAGTGTCAACATCAGAGACAAAGGTGGTCCCAATCAGGATTGATATTTGGATGAATTATTTTGCAAAGTATTGCAATTAATGTAATTATTTTTCTCACAAACAGGGAGTTGTATTTTTGCATGCCTTCACAATAGGACAAAATAGAGAAGAAGACAGAGTTGCATGTTCATGGAGAGAGACTTGCCTAGCAAGTAATCTTATTTTTAGAAAATTATTCATCCTTCTCTTTCTTAAAATAGATCAGTCAACTTCAATTGACCAATTGTAATCAAGGCTATTAAATGTCTATTTATAATCCCTCATAAAAATTTGGTGTACACCTTAGTTTTAATTACTTTATAGTCATCTTTTACTCTTAAACCCCATAATCAGTTTAGGATACACAAACAAGGAAGGCCTTGATCTGGAGACTCACCTCAAAATAGGTATACCCTGCACTGAGGTGTTTCCATTATATCTATGAAAGAGAGATCAAATTTTACAATCTTAGAAAACCTACAACTATCTCTTTACAGGTGTATTTTTGAGAGATAATGAGTTTTTGGCATGTCCAGTGGGACAATGAATCGATTTGTATGCAAGTTACAAATTCTAGAGCATATTTACAGCAGATTACAAAATCACTTTTGGGAACAAGCTACAAAGAATTATTCTAAAGATTTTAAAGATCGTTTGGAGACTCCATTAAGCTGATTTCATACTAGTATTGCAACATTTTTCATGCCTAAAGTGACTACAATATCATCGGTAAGAGGAATTCCTTCTAAGTTTTTTTCTTTACCCTTGAATTTTGCTAGAAGGAGAAGAGTTGGTAATAATTTACCTTATAATAGACCTGGTTTTGATAACCCTCCTCCTAATATTCCTTCACCACGTATCAATTTCTCTATTAGCATTCCAGTTTTTCAAATGGCTATTCAACCACCAAGGAATTTTGTAACCTTTACTAATGGCAGTCCATTAGTAATCCCGTTTACCATGACATTCCTAATGCTTCCATGAAAAGTTTTCCATCATTCATGGGTGAAAATCAGGTTACACCTGCTAAACATATCAAAGATGTTGCAACCCTATGTGCAGTCCATAACATCACTCATGAAGACGTAGCTTTAAGACTTTTAGCTACATCTTTTAAAGGGCAGACCTTGCAATGGTATACAAACCTAGAAATTGGAAGCATAAGAACTTGGGATAACTTAGGTGAAAAATTTTGAAACAGTTCTAGGATAATTCATATTATTTGTCTCTCATTGAATAGTTGTCCACTATTAAAGGATCTCCCAATGAATTTATGTCTAGTTTCAATATCTGTTTTGCTAGAAATTGGGAAAGAATTCTAGTAAGTGTCAAGCCTTAAGTGGATCGTGCTTTCCTTTATTATCTTAGAGCATTAAACAGTGATATCTCAACTATGATTCAGTTAATAGGGGAGAGACACTCCCAACATCCTACAATATCACTATCCGAGCTGAAAATAGTCTTATTCAAGCTGAAAAATTGGCACCAAGGTCTTTAATGCCATTTTATGCAGATTTAGCACCTATTCCTTAGCCTATTACAATCATAAAACCTATTATTGTAGCTCCGTTAGATGATGTATTTAAAGCTTTACAAACTATGGGAAATAAATTGACTTCAATTGAGAATAGAATTGCATTACCTAGCAAACCCTATTAGGCTCCTTATCAACAAAATCAACAGAATCAACAAAACAGGCAGATTATCAACATAATCAAAATTATAGGCATCCTTACAAGTAAAGGAATTTCAACCCAAAGGCTCCTAGTTCCTCTAACGCTTTAGTCCCGATTAATATGGTTACGAAGAATGGTTTCAACCTTGCAATCAACCTCATTCAATCGCAACTTGCGCAAATGCTTTTATGAATGTGAATCTTCATTGCATGACCTCAACTGAAACATTGTTCATGCCTCAAGTGGAGGGTGGGGTAGCAATAAACTCATGTTTAGAAATCACCTGAATAGAATTTAGTCAGTTTTAATGAGGAGGATTTCATTGCAGTCACTACCAGGGCTCAAGGGAAAGCTGTTGAAAGTCATAAACAACAAAATAGGCATATACGCCCTCACATCCGATATAAAAACATCTACAGTCCCAAATTCAACCAAAAATCTTGTTGTTCTTCAAAAACAACAAGTGTTCCAATTGATAGAGGCCATCAAAGACAGCTACAACCTGATCCAAGAAGACTTTTTATACCTCAGATATCTAAGGCAACTGAAGCAGAATCATTTTTCGCTAAGGCCTACTCAAAGATAGTTGAATCCGTCTCTAAAACAATTGCTTCTTTCAACATTGTTGATTTAATTAAAAAGCATAATGTTAACATGTTAATGTGGGATGCTCTAAGTATTCTAGGACAACAAGATTTACTTTCTCATAAACTAGTCAAGCCTGCAGATTTCTTGAAATTCAACAGAAAAGGAAGTTCAGAAGACAAACATGGTCTATGGACCGTTTGGACAAGACCACATTAAAGAAGTTAAGTGGATGGTTCAAAAGGTTCTAAATGCTCATGACATCAAGAAACCACCACCATTTTATTTATCACTGATTATTGGTGAACATTTAGTTCATAATTACATGGTGGATAGTGGTGCAAGTAGTAACTGATTGTGCAAAAGTAATTACAGAAAAATTGGGTTTGCAATATGAGCCTATAGAAAGGAGTGTCTTACAGCTTGATGGAACTACAACTAATACGGTTGGTATAATAAAAAATTTAGAAGTGACGTTACATGCTTGCCCAAATGTTTCTATTCTGCAAGATGTTACTATTGTGGATTTACCTCCATACTTTGCCTTATGCTTATCTAGAGATTTCACAGCAAAAATAGGAGGTTATCTCTCTTCAGATTGGTTCTTATTTTTCACTACTTGTTATGGTACCAAATTTACTGTCAATTAAGAGCCATTTCCTAGATTTCACATTGAGCCTCACTCTTTAAATGCAATGGCTAATTATTCAGCCCTAGATCAGTCTAATTTTGATGAGGTAGCTCATGTTTCAGCGTTAGATGGTGTTTCTAATATGTTTATGGATGAAAAGACATTGGAAGAACATGCTCATGATCCTTTTAAGGAAGTTTAAGAACATCTGTTTAGTGTGTATTGTATGCGGGAATAAAATACACTTCCCTTACTGTCCAAAACAAAAGATTCTCTACAAGGGATTTGGAAGCTTCATTTTGATGGAGCTAAGAATAAGAAAGGACAGGAGTACGTCGATGCTCACTTCCCTAATGAATGAAAGGTATTCTAAGATTTGAATCTCCAATTTTCATGTACTGCAATGTAGTTGAATATGAAGCATTAATTCATGGCATACTTTGGGCGAAAGAAAGGTATCGGCGATGATACTGATTTTTGGTGGCTTTGAGTTGGTTATTAATCATGTAAGAAATTTCAAAGTTTGTAAGAATCCATTAATGAAGTCTTACGGACATAGAGTTTAAGACTTAATGAAAGATTTCGATGGTATCAACATTGAGTCTATTCCTAGAGATGAAAACAAACATGCAGACAGACTTGCAATAGTTGGGACTAGTTTTGAAGTCTTTGGAGCAGATTGAAAATAGAAAAATTCAGCCTCATATAAAGTTAATTGTATCGAGGCCCTTGGTACTTGATAATGATTCAAATTGGCAAGTTTTTAAAGTGATGAACAAATCGTAGGTTTTTGAAGCAATAAGCTGAGTTTTCTATAGCTAATCAGGATAAATTATAACATTTATATGGTGACCAGATTGTTCAGTTGAAGAAAAATAATCTTCCTCGAGGTCTAGTCACATTAGAAGACATCTTCAACACTGACGATCAGTTAAGAAAAGTCAATACTAAAATGTCAACTCATGCTTTGATAATTATGAAGAAATCTCGGTTGATGAAGGGAAAAATCTATTTCTTGGAAAGCTATGTGTTGGTGGCGAATCGCAGCACCCCTAGATGTCTGCAACTTGTTGGGTTGAGACTCTCAGTGTGATTGCATAACATGGAGATTTTCCCAAGTGTGGGACCTTGCGAAATCGGAAAAGCTCTCTAGATGAAGGTCGGCTCCTATTCCTCTATTCAGATGCACAAATAAAATGCAGAGGGTTTACTAAAAACCTAATCTAACTTGCCAAGGAGACAGGGTAAGAAAATGCATAAAATAAAACCTAAATTACAAAGGTGATGCACCGAGGAATGAAGAACAACTGTCTTGCCAATAAACACGAGACCATTAAAATGCAATGCAAGATCATGCATGAGATAACCAAGTTTGTAGTGAAAGATCGGGAGGACACAAATAAACATAGAGAGGGTTGAGAATCATCCACAGACATGCATTATTTGCTCCAAATATTGATACAATATGCTCTGAGAATGCCAAGAGGAAAATTTGCATTATAGTTTAAATGGGAGGTTTGAAATTCCACATATTCACCTGCCAAAGAGAAGAAGGGAGGGGTAAAACAAGAATGTCCAACATTTAGAAAGAAGCCCCTTCTTACAATTTATAGGAGGAATGAGAGAGGGAAGAGAGAGGAAATCCAAATCTACGCCAACCACCTCCAGGTTCATCTCATAATGGCGGTAGGTAAGAACCCTAACAAACCCAAAAAATGGCGAACTGTATTTTGCATTTTTGAAGAACTTTCACACCCAAATAAAGATATCTAGTTGTAGTTGGGTAGAGTATGCCAAGAGCTTTCCAAAAAGTCAAACCTTGCGTGAATCTAAGCTCCCTGTGAAAAGTTATGGCCGTTTGAATATTCCCCAAGTCAGGGTCTGTTTCTAGTCGGGTTTGGGTTTCTCCTTTACATCTGCATCGGGTTTGGAGGGTGCCTTAACATGTTTTTGCCCCATGCTTTCCCGACTCCAAAACCCGATTTTCCTAGGTAGTGTTTTGGGTTTTCGGAACTCCCAAGCATCGGGACATGCCTTGTGATTTTCATGCTTCATGTCTCATGTTTCCCGAAACCGAAATCTGAAATTTCCTTTGTGTCGGGTTTCTTGACCTCTCGACATATTTTCCTTTGTGTCGGGTTTCTTGACCTCTCCGACATATTTTCCTTTGTGTCGGGTTTTGGACCTCTCCGACATATTTCCTTTGTGTCGGGTTTTTTGACCTCTCCGACATATTTCCTTTGTGTCGGGTTTTTGGACCTCTCCGACATATTTCCTTTGTGTCGGGTTTTTTGACCTCTTCGACATATTTCCTTTGTACGTTGTTTGTATTTACCCGGGGGGTAGATATATACAACAATTTGGTGACTCAACGGGATTACCTGCCTGCTAGGTAGAAGATCAGTGGCCTTTTAGCAATCCATTGGGCATGGAGTCATAAGAAAGCCTGAAAACTGATATGAACTTTGAAAACTTCCCTCTGAGCCACTTGAATTCCATTGAACTTAGAGTTGTTCTCACCAAAATGCCATTAAAATGAACTGTGCAAGAGCAAAACCAGCAGCACCAAAACTATGTACAAAATTGAAAATCATACATGCTCCAAATGGAACATGTAGAGTGTGCACAAGCACTTCTTTTACTGAAAGCAAACCTACCTACTCTACTCTAATGGAAACAAAGGTGAGCTAAACAAACCCTGCAACTGGTTGTGCAAAATAGCTTCCTTTCTTCAAAATTGGCAACCATGCAACTAATTTGGCATTGAACATGGCTGATTGGATGAATGGAAAATCAACAAGAAGCTAGTCTTCCACCCAAATCATCAAGGTATCAGCTGAAGGAAAATTCAATACCTCTTTTAGTTGTTCTACATTTGAATTGGAGAGGTACGAAAGCTGATCTTTTGTTCTTTGTAGCTCATCCTCATGCTCGAAGCAAGCATGACCGGTTGTGACCTCTCCTTTGGCTCTAATAAATCTAAATACCGATTGGGCAAGGTATGGTCCGTTTGATATGCCCATAGCTCTCGATTTTCAACTCCAAAAATGGAGTCTTCTTGTAGACCTTGAATTGATGGTGTGGAAGCAATGGTAGAACCCTTCTGCCCTTTCTTTTCCTCCAATGAAGGACATGAAAGATTAAAATCTTCCAATTTTGGTTCTAAAGAGCTCTTTATAAGATGTAGGACATGCTGCTGCAAATGAATGCTCTCCTTCATGACAGCAGGCTCAAGTGTTTGGAACATGGATGATGAAACAAAGAATGGTGAAAACTCAACCAGTTCTTCTCCATCAAAACATTCCTCTAAATCTGACAGATAAACTACCTCATTGTTGTCCTGCTATAAATGCTCAACTTCCTCCATGGTATCCTCTTGATCTGTAACTTGATCATCATGGTTTCTTTCATCCTCCAACATTGAGTTTGAGAGATCAAACTCTTCTTTAGCACTAGAACTCGAGAGAGATGAAGTAGAAAGAAGAATTGAAGGTTCTCTTGTAGCCTGCTTTGTGCTCAAAGCCCTTGGATCTGCACTTTTCTCCTCCACAACTAGAATGTGCTCCTCTTCTTTTGGATTTGGAGCAGCTTCTCCTTCCTCCAATGTTTGAAGACAATCTTGCTCTTGATTGAACTCTTCCTCCAGCATGAAGTTTGTCAAGTCAAACTCTTCGATCTGCTGCTCTAGAGGACAAGTTGGGACTGCAAGATCTTCTTCTTCTGCTGCAACAAAATCAGTCCTGACCACCATTTGTTCTCCAACTCCAACCTCTTCTAAAGGCTTAACCATCAAGGGGATCTTTGTCATCCCAAATTTAAGAGCCCAACTCTTCAGACTTTGAATTTCTTTATCTTTGTTTGGCTCTTCTTTTTTGTTGTTGTTTTCCTTGACTGACATTTTGATTTTCATCCTCCCAACATGGATTTGGGAATGCAAGAGGAGAAGTGGATTGTAACTCAAATGGCTTGGAAATTTTTCGTGGTGGTGGAGGTAGAAACTCTTGTTTCTTTGGAGGAGGGGGTATTTCTGTTAGCTCTTGTGGAGGGGATGACTGTTTGGAAGGAAAAGGGACAAAAGGATTGAGATGAGGTGGAAGACTAGGGGGAGAGAAATGGATTCAACACTTGGGACAGCAGATGGAGAGTTTAAAACTTGACACTGCTGAGATAAAACAGATTGGGAAAGAGGAAAAGAAAAGGCATGAGATGGTGTGCTTACCCGTTGACAAGGTTGTTGAATACTCCTCTCATACACCTCTATTCCTTCAATCCACTTTACAAGCAATGGCAGCATTGCAATCATGAACTCAAGCTTCTCTTGAGGGCTGTAATGCCTTGGGAAAGGTCCCACCCATGGATAGGGTGCTCCACAACCGATTCCAAATGCTTTCATTTGTGCTTGAGCCCTGGAATGCACCTTGTTTACCTCCATCTTTTGGATTTTTTCCACAAAATCAGCATCTTCCATTTGATTGTCTTCATTGCATGTGTACCCTTGCTCTTGATGTGCTTCACAACCAAACTGACTTTGGCACTGCTGCTCATATGGGTAGATATGCTGATTTTGAATTTGATCAAACTGTTGATTTGGAGGATTTGTAAAACATGTTGGAGGTGTGATATACTGCCGTTGTTGAAAATGTGAATTCCATGATGGAAATGAAGTCATGATTGCACAACTTCATGGAATAGAAAGAATGAAAGAGATGGAAAGAAAGATGGATGGAAATGGATGGAAAACGGGTCTGCAACTCAGAGAATGAGTTATTTACCAGATGGAGTCACCAGATGTGCTTTTGAATATGCCTCCAAAAGGCTGAATCTATCAAGTTACACACCAAACTTGACAATATTAAAAATATAATTTAAACTTCGAAGGACCCAGAGGAGACAATCTTCAATTCGGAACTCAGGCCTTGTTGTGCATATTGCAGATCCCGAAAAGTAGGGGAACTCGGGTCATGCAACTGCAACCTACAAAACCTGAATTGCCATGTGTCGGAACTTGGAACATGCTCGACATCCCCTGAAACCTGAAATGACTGTTGTCGACAATAGGACCATGCAATGCATCCCCCAAAACCTGAAATGACTGTTGGGTCTTCCTTGATGTTCTCGGACTCGAAAACGAAACACTAAAAACCATGAAATTTTGAAAATCAAAATCTCAAAAACTAAGGATACCCTTTTGAAGATTACCCTCGAGATCTACCAACTAGTGAAATTTTGACTTGTTTTGAGCAAGTTAAGTCCTTGAAAATTGATTTGAGTTCGGCCTGGAAGGTGAAAAATCTAAAATTGTAAAACTTGTAACTTCTTTAGTCGACTTTCATGAAAACTCCTTCAAATCTTATGAAATGACCTCTTGGTCCCACCAGGTGTGCCATGAAAAAAACTATTTGTGGCAAATCGCAGCACCCCTAGATGTACTGCAACTTGTTGGGTTGAGACTCTCAGTGCGATTGCATAACATGGAGCTTTTCCCAAGTGTGGGACCTTGAAAATCGGAAAAGCTCTCCGGATGAAGGCCGGCTCCTATTCCTCTATTCAGATGCACAAATAAAATGTAGAGGGTTTACTAAAAACGTAATCTAACTTGCCAAGGAGACGGGGGTAAGAAAATGCATACAAAATAAAACCTAAACTACAAAGGTGATGCACCGAGGAATGAAGAACAATTTGCCATTTGCCAATAAACACAGACCATTAAAATGCAATGCAAGATCATGCACTGATAACTTGAGGTTTGTAGTAAAAGATTAGGAGGACACAAATAAACACAGAGAGGGTTGAGAATCATCCACAGACATGCATTATTTGCTCCAAAGATTGATACAATACGCTACAGAATGCCAAGAGGCAAATTTGCATTACAGTTTTAAATGGGAGGTTTGAACTTCCACAAATTCACCTGCCAAAGAGAAGAAGGGAGGGGCAAAACAAGAATGTCCAACATTTAGAAAGAAGCCCCTCCTTACAATTTATAGGAAGAATGAGAGAGGGAAGAGAGAGGAAATCCAAATCTACCCCAACCACCTCTAGGTTGCATTTAACTCATCTCATAATGGCGGTAGGTAAGAACCCTAACAAACCCAAAAAATGGCGAACTGTATTTCACATTTTTGAAGAAATTTTTCTCACCCAAATAAATATATCTAGTTGTAGTTGGTTAGAGGACGCCGAGAGCTTTCCGAAAATTCCAACCTTGCGTGAATCGTGCTCCCTGTGAAAAGTTATGGCCGTTTGAATATTCCCAAAGTTAGGGTCCGTTTCCAATCGGGTTCGGGTTTCTCCTTTGCATCTGCATCAGGTTTGGAGGGTTCCTTAACATGTTTTTCCCCATGCTTTCCCGACTCCAAAACCCGATTTGGCTAGGTAGTGTTTCGGGTTTTCGGAACTCCCAAGCATCGGGACATGCCTTGCGATTTTCATGCTTCATGTCTCATGTTTCCCGAAACCCGAAACCCAAAATTTCCTTTGTGTCGGGTTTCTTGACCTCTCCGACATATTTTCCTTTGTGTCGGGTTTCTTGACCTCTCCGACATATTTTCCTTTGTGTCGGGTTTCTTGACCTCTCCGACATATTTTCCTTTGTGTCGGGTTTTGGACCTCTCCGACATATTTCCTTTGTGTCGGGTTTCTTGACCTCTCTGACATATTCCCTTTGTGTCGGGTTTTTGGACCTCTCCGACATATTTCCTTTGTGTCGGGTTTTTTGACCTCTCCGACATATTTCCTTTGTGTCGGGTTTTTGGACCTCTCCGACATATTTCCCTTGTGTCGGGTTTTTCGACCTCTCCGACATATTTCCTTTGTACATTGTTTGTATTTACCCGGGGGTAGATATATACAACACTATGTTCCTTAACCAAAAGTAGTCATTTATTAATCTTTGCAAAGAGTTTAAAGATGTTTTTGCTTAGAAATACCAAGATCTAAAAGGATTTTATTTCAGTTTAACACAACATACAATTGAGTTGTAACCAAATTACAAACTGTTAGATAGAAATAGAGGCCTATAAATCCAAAAATAGAGCCTCTGATGAGGAAATAATTATCTAAGTTGATTGAATCAGGTATTATCTTTCCAGTTAAGCATTCAAGTTGGGTAGCCAATCTTGTTCATGTTAGGAAGAAGAACAGTGAAATCAGACTATGTGTAGATTTTAGAGATCTTAATAAGGCTTCATTAAAATATCATTACCCACTCCCAAATATGGATCAGATTCTAAGAACAGTCTCAAGTTCAGATAGACTATCTCTTCTAGATAGTTACAGTGGATATAATCATATTTTAGTTCGAGAAGAAGATAGATACAAAACAACTTTTACCACTAAGTGGGGTACTTATGCTTACAAAAGGATGCCTTTTGGTCTTTCGAATGTCGGTGCAACATTTCAACGTGCAATGGACATGGATTTTCACATCTTGTTAAATAAATGCATCCTTGTTTATTTAGATGATGTTACTATATTTTCAAAATATTTTGAAGAACATCTAATGCACTTAAGGTAGACTTTTCAGTTGTGCAGGCAATTTGGAATATCTTTGAATCCATTGAAGTCTATCTTTTCAGTACATCAAGGCAAGCTACTTGGCCATATTGTTTCTAAGTAGGGTTTAGCAATTGATCCTTTCAAGATTAAAGCCATATCACAGCTATCATTACCCCATCATAAGAAGGCATTACAGAGTTTTCTTGGAAAAATCAACTTTGTTAGAAGATTTGTTCCAAATTTTGCAGCATTGGTTAAACCACTCACAGTTATGCTAAAGAAAGAGAAAACTTTCTCTTGGACTAGCGAAGGAAGAGAAGGTTTTGAAGTAATCAAAGTAGCTATATCTTAAGCTCCTACTCTTGCAAATCCAAATTTTGATAAAGATTTTACAATGTATGCACTTGCAGGAGTTGAAACAATCTCAGCTATATTAACTCAAGTCAATGATGAAAATATTGAGTAGCCTATTGCTTTCTTTGGACAAAGTTTGCATGATTATGAAACAAGGTACACATTCCTTGAAAAGCAAGTACTTTCAATAGTTAGAGGACTAAATAATTTCAAGTATATGCTTTCAAACAATAAAATCCATGTTCTTGTTTCTCATCCAAGTGTGAAAGCATTCTTACTAAATAAAGAATTGAATGAGAAAAGAGCAAACTAGATAGAAAAAGTCATAAAGTATGATGTTGATATTCGGGTTGCTAAAATGGTTCGAGGGAAAGGTTTATGTGAACATATAATTGCTGATATGGAAAAACAACAAGTTACTGAGAACCGGGGTTTCAAAACAACATGTTGAAATTGTATATCAACAATCAAATTTTTGGTTCAACCAGAAATCAACAACTGAGCTATCTTTTTGGTTCACTTTTGACTATTTCGACAAATTCTTAGCATAGATTGGTTATGTGAAATATAAAGTACCGTGAATAATTATTATTTGTTGATAATTGGAAAAATTATCAAAGGACTGACATTGTGAATTGTGATGGAACTTGGAGCTTTCTTATTTTCTTGCACTTTGTAATGGTGATGGGATCTACCGAGTGACTAACATTGTGAAAATATTTTAAGCGTGGAGCTTTCTTATTGGTTTACGCTTTGCGGTGACTAATAGAGGTTATATAAATTTTGAAAATATAAAAACCATATATATGTTTTTAATTATTGGTTTACACTTCGCATTGCAACATTATGACAAAATTATCATATAATAATAAGGAGCCAAAAATTGTGCATACATGGAGTCCTCTTATTTTCTCGCCTTTTGCACTCTGATATGGTTCTAACTTCTTACAAAGGGAAATAATATTTGAAGTTATAAATATCTCCACTTGGAATTAATTGGAATTAGAGGTTAAAACATGGGAAAATCTATGGGAATATGCGAGAGAAATAGGAAAAGTGATGAATTATAGCAACATTGAGTGTAAAAATCATGAGTAGATCAAAGTCTCAAAATCAAAGCAAAATGTAGAAATGGATTAATAGAATTTAACACTGCATTTCTATGCCTACATTTTAACATGAATTAAACTTTTTTACAAAAATTGACTCTTTATAGGATTTTATACTCAAGCCTCTAACATTTGAACTATAACTATGCATTTAAAGTATAAATTTAGTGAGCACAAAGAAAAATAGAGTTTTACCTTGTTCTAATATTGAAAGATTTTAATACCTATATTTTCTCAATTATTGTGAATTTTTTCACCAATTGAGGCTTACAACCAAACTTTCTACTCATACCATCTCTTTGGAGACCATTTTTGACAAACAAGTCATTACTGTAGAGCATTATACAACATTGAAAATGGAGGTAAAAGAAGATAGATTGATATATGATGATGATAATGCAAATTAGGAAAAGTTACAATGCATGGTTGATGTATTGGTTATAAGATAAATAGGGGTATATATTTTATCCGGAAAACTAGACGTAATGCCTTGTATAAATTATCTTTGGGGAATATTGGCTGATAATCTAAAGCTGTATAGGAGGAATTATGAAATTCAAAGAAGGAAATTTAATTGGTAATATAACTAAATATGTTATTGCTACTTATTACAATCCTCCTCTATCTAATATTCATTTCGATCAAGAAAAATTGGAGGAATGGGGAAAGAGCAATAAATTTATAATTTTTCTTAAAGTTTGGGCAAAGGACCCAATTAGTTTCAAGTCCAAAGTATCCAAAAACAAGATGACTATAAAATCTTTTAGAGATGAAGTGAGAGTGGGAATGATCCTAATAAATAGACTATTTGGAGTAAAAACTATTGTACATATAAATTAGTATCTTGGTATCCCTACTAGACATGATCATCAATAATGAAATGATAAATTCTCTGGCTAGATTTATAGCTTATAACTTGTTGACAATTTTTGCACTTGTGCAAAAATGAGCAATCGAAACTTTGTTTTCGATGGAAGGAGTTGATGAATGAACCTAACTAGGGGGAAATTTACAGTTTAATTGTGTTTTCAGTTAAGTGAATCAATAAGGCAAAATGCAGCTATGTGTGCTATTGTAGAATGCAACACCTCACATATGTTGTTATCCCATGATCACCTTCATCAAAGATGCACAAAAGCTCCAAGGAACTAAGAATGTCCTTGAGGAAGGTAGAGATAGATGCAAAATTGAGTAGTTGGACTCTAAAACAACAAACATAGTTGTTGTTTGCATTGTAGATGTTTTTATTTAAGTTACAGGTATTTTCAATTTGATCATTTCTTATGATTAATTGTTATTATGTATGTTATTGAGTTTTTTAATTCATTATACCATCATTACATATCATAAGAGCTGAAAGTAAAAAGAAGTACACAAATCAATTACAAAAATAATATCATTTACTCATTAAGGAAATTCAATTTTTCCCACACAAGCCGTGGGATGTAACTTATGATTATCGAAATAAATGGTACATGTACATGAAACTAAAAGAAAAAGAGTATAGAAGAAACCCATCATTGCCTTGGGTTTCTTTTTTTTCTTCATCATTTAAGTTTTATCTCCTTCATGCTCATCTTCTACATATTACCTCTACATTTTACCCGAAAAATGAAAATTAAAATATCAGTTAGGAGCTCAAGGTTTGGTCTGTACTCATGTGCTATCTAGTTTCAGGAAAATGAATCATTTGAGATCAAAAGACATAAGATACATCAAGTAAATGATACAGAAATGAAAATTACCATATATCATAATCTCATGGTATTCACATGAATCATGACAGGGCATAAAAGAAAGAGAAAGAAAGTCATTATGGAACATAAGAGAGGCCAAAAAGCCTAATGTTTTCTAACTATTTTTGTTTAAGTGTGCAGGTATAGGTTACAACAAATGAAATTAAAATTCATGATTTAAATTTTGTACTAACAAGTACAAATTGCTTTCAGAACACAAAAAAATATTCAAGGCTATAAGATAAAATCCATACATATAATTTAACCATAATACAAGTACAAAAGTAGAAGTGTTCAAATTGTTTTCATTCGGATGTATAAGCAGAGTATAATTTAAATGAAAGAACCTGATTTTAGTACTAAGGCATGATTGCAAATAGAAATAGCTTAACACATTTACATTGAAAAGAAGATACTTCAAGAAAGGGATAATTTATCATGGAGGAAATTTTTCATTATAGATCTTCAGGACTTGAGATAATCAGTGAAATAAAGATTTCCTAATAGATGCTTTAAGATCTTCCATGTATTGGTAGCCAAAGGCAGTCATATGCAGTTACATGGAAAACACATTTTAAATTACAATTGGTATAAAGTTACATTTAGGATACAACTTTCCAATCATCAAAACACAACTCACGAGTCTTAAAGCATGATATATAAAAAGGATGATTCCAATTTAAGGATAAGCATTGTGTTCAAAAGGGAAATCACATTGTTACTTAAGATCTAGTAGAGATGGAATGAGACTACCAATCTTAGTTCAAGGAGAAGTTTCAATGCTAGTGTTCAATAGGGAAAACTATATTGTTACTGAGCATCAAAAATACATATCATGCCCATAACTATTGTAGAATGTAAAAGGATTGCTTCACCATATTCCAAGACAATTCATAATAGTTTTAGGTTCCAATTTGGATGACACCATTATCAACCTTATTTATTTTACAAAAGGTAAAGGTTAAAAGTAACCAGAGGTTGAATGATACAAAGATGAAGGCATATCTAAATAATCCATCATACAGTGGAAATTTTGTTGAGAAAGAATGAATTTGTAGTTAACATAGAAAACACTTTATGAGACTTTAGGTTTAACAAAGTTATAAGTTCACAAAACAACAAGGTGAAGTAAAGTTGTTACCAAAGAAAATACAAACTCCTAGGAAAAATCAGCAACTATGGCGTTCTAATCTAGATCCAAAGGTCAAAAAATTAAGCATGACTGCAAACACGAAGGAAGTAGACATTAGAGATACTTCACAATACATGGACATACCTAAGATAAACAAAGACAAATTTTACATGTAGTAAGAAAAAATAGTACCCATCTCTAGAACAAGTGAAAGAAGAGTGAAAGATATAGTATCAAAACCTCACTCAAACAAACAAAGCTCCAAAATATCAATAATGGCTCAAGAAAATAGAAATCAGAATATGTACACAAAATATGATCTATAGAGACATAGATGCCATTGAAAAGAAGCCATCAAATATCAGGACAAAGCTCACAATGTTTTCTAAATTTGTAATGTAGACATAGCTTTTCAACGATGAGGAAATATCAAAACCAGAGCTAAATAATGAAATACATAGTATGCACGAAATCGACTAGTTTGAGCTTGTTTTGAGAGGATAAACAGAAATACTATGGTGTCTGTTTAAAGATAAGTGAAGTCCATACAAAATCTACGTAAAAATATTCCATTCACTAATTTCGCATACTATTAAAGGAAACATCAAACTTCTTTTCAGAGCACAAAGTAAAGAAAATGGAGTGCAAAACAAAGCACCAAAATCTCAATAATGGTGACCAACATTGTCCTTGTCCACAGATAAAGATAAATAAGAGGTTACTAATACCATCCCAGAAAGGCTTATGCTTGAAAAAGGTCAAATCAAGGTTCCAGATGATAAATCTTCAAACGATAAGCTAAAATGGTAATGCAAAATATGGAAATCCCATTTGAAAACAACACAGGAAGAATGTAATGGAAAAAATATTCAAATATTCAAGAAACCTAAATCTCTACTTGATGTATCGATCAAGTAAACCCTCAGAGCATCTGATACAAATGACAATAAGACAAATAATAATAGCCACAAAAATGAAATAGAAATTTAAAGTTGTGGCATCACTATGCACTTACCAGTTGAAGTCGAAAATTGATACCATCGAAGTATAGAAAAAAAAACGAGTCCTCAAAACAAATCTCGAACTCGAAGTTGCAAGGGAGCATAAAAACACAAACTATTTTAAAGTTTTAGTGTTGTGAGGTCAAAATCACAAACCAAATGGAGCATCTAACATTTCGAAGTGATGAAATCACCTTCTCATCAATGACACACAGTTTCAGTAAAGACAGAGAGGCATTTGAACTAAAAATAACCCATGGAAGTTACAGAAACTTCAAGCAGAGTTCTCCTCTACAATGAAATCAAGCTTGATTAAACGGCGATCATATAAACTCCCAGAGAGCTCAGAAAGAGGTAAAATCACATCATCACCCAATGTTCATAATCACAAAGCCAATTTTACATAGATTATCAAGCTTAGAATCATAACAATGGTAGCGATCTAAAATTGGCCAGGGCTTTGCCACTTGAAAAGAGCAAGCAAAATGGAAAAATGATAAGACCGATGAGCTTTTCACTCAAACCTAACTCATTCATAGTTGGCATCAATGGTTCAAAATTACATGTAAAGGATTAAACGACACACAATGTAAACCACTGCCAACTACCCTGTCAACCGGAGTTAGAAGTATCAATAGCTGAGATCAAACAAGTACGAAGATCAAAGATCACAATCAACCAAAAAAATCAATGCAACCTCACAGTAACCTTAACTCATCTGAGTTAGCATCAAAGATCCATATTCATAGATAATAGATCAAATGCTCAAATTTGATGAGTAATTAAAATCCACTTCAGACCGATCAACGACAAAGATACAAAGGTACACAAATCAACGACACAGATCAAAAATATCAATTTCCATGCAAACCAAATCTTCTACTAAACTTCACCACAGTTAGCCTCGAAATTATTACCACTGACAATATTTTGAGGGCCTAATCATCGTCAAAGGGTACTGAGTCTCATCAAACAAATACATTGCAATGACCTTGGTTAAGGTTTATAAATCATGATTACAGATGCCACAGAAGGTCAAATGGGCCCGAAAATTATACTGTGTAATGATTTGAGATCTGTGATAGTGAAAAAGTGGTCTAATTATCAAAGGATCATTATCCATACTAACATAGCCAATTCGAAAGTGACCAATGATGGTGGATGAAGGTTAAATAATATTCTTACCTGGAATCTTTGAAACCTTTTCTTATTTTTGCAAAAGACCCCATGATTTTGAAGCAAAGTATATGATAAGGTCAAAATGGCACACAAGGATTATTCAAAGTCTTTGCTTTCCAAAGAGATGTTATAATGATATGCAAATGTCACAATCATACCAGAAGAGCATAAATGATTATTTTAATCATATAGTCAAAAAAGTCAAGTAGCACTTGCAAAAGAAGATAAAGGTTGAGCATGTGTAAAATTTCATCATTAGAGGCATACATGATGATAATAGAGCACTAATTGCCTTATTTAAAAAGGGATATTATTTTCTTGCACACTGGACATGTGGTCCCCACAGAATGGAGTTGAATATTTTTTGCTAAGTATTGAAGATTAAAGGCATTATTTTTTTACAAAATGTATTTTTTCATGCTTTCACAAGAGGACATAACAGAGATAAAGCCAAAGTACCCTTGCAAGTGGGTGAATACACAAGTGCTACATCAGGGATTAAATATGATTATTTAATCAAACAACAAGAAGACCAAGTTGCATGCACATTGGAGATGACTTGAACAACAAACAATAGCTATTATTAGCTAATTTTTATTCACCCAAGTATATTAATTGCATTAAAAATAGAACAATCAACTGCACTTTGACTAGAGTGTATTTTTGTAACTAAGGCTATTAATGCCTCATTGTAATCAACATGTCTATTTTTATTCCTTTATTTATTCATGATAAAGGGGTAAAATTAGCATGCATGGGTGAGTACAAATTGTAGTCTATTTTTAGGAGGGGTTGGGTGAAGTATTTTTCTATATATTGTGTGTATTAACAAGGCACATAGAGGAATTTTTAGATAGAGGGGTACTTGATGCATATTTTCCCCGTATTTCCTTTGAATGAGAACCAATTATTATCTTTCTAATTATTTGCATTGGTTTGTATCTTTCCATTAGTTCTTGTGAATGTTAATTCCCTGATTAATTATCTTACTTGCTGCAAATTTGGTGCTTTCTATATAGTCTTAGTGTGTATGTTAGTTATTTTTTTGTTATGAGTTTTTCCTCAACACATGAGTGTTTGCCTTAGGATAAGACTAAAAACCCATTAGTTCATACATCTTCAATTTTTTCTCAATTTATTGTGCATAGAATTAGTCAAAGCCCTAAATAAATTTATTATATCACCCCATTTTAATTCAATTAAAAAAATATTTTTAATGACAAAAACCCCAAAAAATTAGTTTTAGATATATCAATAAGGACTCGGCCTTTATACCGAGAATCACCTCAACAATAGCTATACCCACAGGACTTGAGGTATTTCCATTGTATCTATAGAAGTGAGATATAAAGGAAACTTAGAACCCCTACATCATATCTCAACAAGTGTGTACTTATGAGAGATAAAAAAATTTGGCACACTGGTGGGACAACAAATCAGATCTGCAGCACATTACAACAATTTATGAGAGATTTATAGTGAAATAATAATAGTTTTGGAAGAAAAAAGCTACAGAAATCCATTAAAAATCATAATAAATTATTTGGTTACTTCGTAACGCTGATTTCGAGACTAGTTCTACAACATGTGTCCATGCCTAAGGTGACTTGAGATCAACAAAAAGAGGTAATCCTTATAATTTTGTATCTTTGCGTTTACATTCAGCAAGAAGAAGAGTTGGCATTACGTTACCATACAATAGGCCCGGTTTTTGCTACCCGCCTCCCCTTTCTTAACCATGTGTTAATCTTGATTTTAAAATCCTAGTAAATCATATAGTAACATCCACCCCCACCACCCGAAAATTAAATTTTTTGTTACGTTTACTAATGTTAACCCTTTAGTAATTCTAGTCTATCATGACATACCTATTGCTACATTGAAAGGTCTACCTTCATTTACTGGTGAAAATCAAATTACCCCTACTGAGCATATTAAATATATTGCATCCCTTTGTGTAGTCCATAATGTAACTCATGAAGATGTAGCCTTAAGACTCTTAGTTGCATCATTTAAAGGACAAGCTTTGCAATGGTATAAAACTTTACCGATAGGGAGTATACCAACTTGGGATAAATCAAGATCAATTACTTAAACAATTTCAAGATAATTTTGATCATTTATCTCTCATAGAATAGTTGTCCACAATCAAGAGATCTCCTCATGAATTTATGGCTAGTTTTAATATCAGATTTGCTAGAACTTGGGAAAGAATTCCAGCCAATGTTAAGCCTCAAGCTGATCATGCATTTTTATACTATCTTAGAGCTATAAATAGCAACATTTCAGCCATGATACGATGTCTATGGGAGGAACGGCATCACCAATCCGGCACTATGATAATTCTCCACCGAGAACTCATTGTGCTATGATTATTTACTAATGCACAACTTTTAGTTTGGTGGATGTAATCTGGAAACACAACAACAAACATAACAAAACAATGCCATAGACTATGATATGAAGGAATGATGACAAATCTGAAATATAAGTGTAAATTATAATATCAACATGAAATTGTTACAATCTCACCCATGAGGTACTTCAAGTGTTACTAACTTCACTTGCCTTCCAACAATAACTATGGGAGAACTTCACAATTACACCTCTTAATGGCTTCTTTAACACACCTTCTAAATGATGGCTTCCTTTACACACTTACTCATACAATATTTCTCACTACTTCCTTCTATGCTAAATGAGGGGGGTGGCCTCTTTATTTATAGAAATTTCAGGCTTATCCACCTTATCTCTAAGATAGGATAAGAAATATACTCTAATGAATCATATTCCATACCTTAACTCTTATCTTTACATGTAAGATTATCTTTTAAGATAAGATAAACCTTATCATTTCACATGGGTTCCACCTTTTTAGACTTTTTAAAAATAAAATACACAAAATATTTATGACATCACTCCTTGTCCTTATTACTAATATAATATTTCTAATTCCTAATCATGTAGACCCTACTTCTCTACTTACCCTAACTTTGACATTTTAACATTACCGAACCACTTACGAAAAATATTTAATTTTTACCAAAACATTCCTATTGTACTTTGACTATTACCATACTATACATTATTGGTAGCATCGCATGCGGTAGCACCATTATCTTCTATCGACGCTACTACTAATTATACTTAACAACATCCTATTCCTAATATATACATTAATGAAATAAAAATTACGGAGAAAAATTTGGTGTCAACATCTTCCCCCTTCTAGCCTTCTACTCCATCCTTGGAGTAGACTATTATGGTGCTTGGAAAATCTTTAACTTTTCATGGGTGACCCATTTTGTAATGGGAGTGCCATCCAATTCCTCCAATCGATATGTACCATTTTCATGCACAACTGCTATTTTGTAGGGCCCCATCCATTTGGGAAGAAATTTTCTCTGCCTTCTTTTTTGTATCTAGAATCATATACTAGAACCAAGTCATTCACATGAAATGGAGACCAACAGATCTTTTGATCAAAGTATTCCTTGACTTCATTTTCTTCTTATAGCTTGTATCCTTCGCTATTTCTCTCATTTCCTCTAGAAAATGAAGATGTACCAACCTTTCTTTTACTAAATCACTTTCATCTATCCTTTCATTTTTCATAACTCTCATAGTGGGAATATCAAACTCAATAGGAAGAACTGGATCAATGCCATAAGCCAACTTAAATGGGGAGTATCATGTTGCTGACTTTGATGTTGCCCTATATGCCCACAATGCTGCATGAATCCTTTTATCCCACTTATGTACTTGTAAGGCTGCATCTTTTGCTAGAATTGACACAACACAAAATTTGTTCATTCCACTTGTCTATTTGTGCTTGGCTTGTATGTTGTTTCCTTCTTGTGGTTAATAGAAAAATTGTTGACCGGGGCTTTTACTACCTCATTAATGAAGTGGCTTTCTTGACTGTTACAATTTCTAATGGACAACCAAATCTGGTGACAATGCGTTCATATATGAACCTTGCCACTTCATCCATGGAAGTTGTTTTCAATGGCCTAGCTTTAACCCACTTGGTTAAATAATTTGTGGCAACTACAATATACTTATTTTGGTGTGGGGTAGTTAGAAGTGGACCTACAATATCTATTCCCCACTTTTCAAAGGGACCAAGTGGAAGAATAGGGCATAATGGAGCTGATGAAGTCTTACGATTACCATGTGTTTGAAAAATATCACATGTCTTACAATAATTATAACAATCTCTAAAAAGAGTGGGCCGGTGATAACTCCGCATCCAAGATCCTTCTCACTTTGTAAGTTGTTTAGATAAGTGTCCTCCACATGTACCATTGTGGAATTCTTCTATCAGCTCCTTCCCTTGATCATGTCTAGCTTCCCTCCTGTATTGTCAATCAAGTCCTATTCGAAATAATACTCCATGCAGAATAGAATATGGATGACTGGATTGAGTAATCTTCCTCTTAGTCTTTACATTGGCATCATCAGAAACTTGAATTCATTCGAGATAATTCCAAATATCTATGTATTCACCAGGGATTGTGTCAAGGGATAACAATGTTGCATACGGGAAATCATCATCATCACAAGATGAACTTAAACCATCATAGGCTCGAGAGAGTGCATCTGCATTTACATGCTTCTTTCCGACGTATCTATAATATCAAATTTAAATTCTTGTAGAAAAATTATCCATCTTGCTATCCTCACCGATGGGTTAGGCTTATTTACAATATATTTTAGAGTCTCGATGATCAATTACAACTGTAAAATTCTACCCTAGAAAGTAATTTCTAAAATTTTCTACAAAGCAAAAATGATAGCTAGAGCCTCTTTTTCAGTTATAGTATAATTTACCTCAGCACTGCTCATTTGTCTGCTCTCAAAGTAAACTGGATGATCATTCTCATTTTCATCATTTTGGCTTAGAGTACTTCCTAGTGCTACATCGAGGCATCGGTATACACAATTAATTTCTTGCTCCAATCTGGATACTTTAAAGCAGGTGAAGCCACCAAAGCTTCCTTCATTTGTTCAAAAGTTTCATGCGCCTTCTTTCTTGGTTCATAAATAACATCCTTCTTCAAGAACTGGGTTAGTGGCTGTGTAATCTTTGAGAAATTATTCATGAACCTTATATGGCCTAAAAATGATCTCAACTTACTTCTATTAGTAGGAAATGGTAATTCTTTGATTTTTGAAACTTTATTAGGATTATTACCAATACCATCTCTAGATACAACATGCCCTAAAAAAATGCCTTTAGAGTATCCAAAGACACACTTTTTAGGGTTTAGTGAGACTTTTGCTTCATCTAACCTTTGAAATGTTGTCTCCATCAAAGTGCGGGTGGTCCATCTTGCTCCCATATATGTAAAAATCATCTAGAAATACTCTAATGAAGTTTCCAATGTAGGGTTCAAACACCCTATTCATCAAATGTTGGAACATTTCCGGAGCATTACACAACCCAAAAGGCATAACTCTATAAGAAAACCTTCTCCAAGGAGTGGTGAACGTGATCTTCAGCTCATCTTTCTCCGCTATACGAACTTGGTTGTATCCGTTATATCCATCAACAAATCTATAACACTCTGGCCAGCCTACTTCATCCAAGATTTGATCGAGAATGGAAGAGGGTAATGATCATTCTTTGTTGTGTTGTTGAGATTCCTATAATCAACACAAATGCATAGCTTCCCATTCTTTCTTATTGAGATCACAATGGGAGAAACCCATTCTCAATTCTCCCAAAGAAATATGAATCCTACATTAAGCAACTTATTTATTTCTTCTTTTACAATCTTGGAAAAATTAGGATTCATTCTATATGGCATTTACTTTATGGGCTTAGCACCATCTACCAGCTCAATAGAATTTTCTACCAAACTTACTTGATGGAGTTTCTTGTAATCAAAAGTGAATAGGTGTATGTACCTTGTTGAAAGAGTTGGAGGTAGGATTCTTTTCACTCTCCATCACAACATAACCAATCTTTATTTATTGAAGATGATCATTAATTTCTTCTTCGAGATAATTTTATGGGTTCATGAATCGGTGTGACTGGAAGGATATCCATGACTGGAACATCAACATTAGTTTTTTCATCTTCGTGCCCACTTCACCGGTACTAGAGTAATAAAAAGATGTCTAATCATCGGTTTCATCACTTGAATCCACAAGTTACGCCTTATGATTACGAGGATCATGCTCATCTTCACCATCTCTCTACCACATCTAAGTGTCATGAAGCCTTCATTCCAGTAGTTTCTTGCATGAAATCTCCTTAGCCATGGCCTTCCCAACAATATTGGGTATGTAAAAGTACCATTTTTCATCACCTGAAAGTCTACCACACATACAACACCCATAACAAATATTGCCACATTTGAAACAACACCTTCTGGTTTAGTTTTTCCCTTATTTAATGACCTTAACATAAGTGTTGAGAGGTGATCAATTTTTAAACCCAACATATTCATTATAGACTCGGTCATTACATTACGTAGCAGAAGACCCCATCAACTAAGATATCATGAATTGAAATACCATTACATAATACCTCGAGCTTGTGGAGCGTAGGGATCCACCTCTACCTCTAGAAAAGGGACCTCAACCTCCTTCCTTCATCGAGCATTGATTCAAAATCGCAGCTCCCGCCTCTTCTCGGATGACATAGCCGAAGTTGACCATATGTAATATTTGTAGGCCTTTTGGACAGATCTTCTAAGATGGAGTATGGTCCTTGTCCCTATGAAATCAGAAAATCCTGCACACCCAACTTTCAACTCCTATGTTTCTTACTAGTTTCTCCTTTCATCTTCTTAGGATCATTTCCATCTTGGTTATTTTTTTTTTTTTTTGTTAAAAACACATCCGCTTCATTATTTATGCTCCTATGTACTACATCAAAAGAATTTATAGGTGATTTTTCTTTATCATTATCTCTTGTACAGATGTAGAAGCTCTATCTAGACAATTATACTTATAACAACCCTTTTTATGATAACCGTAACATACAACTTCAGAAATATTTCTTTTTCAACCTCTATCTCCTCCCTGAGAACTAAATTCTTTTCCTTGAAGAAGATTAATAGTTAACTGGCCCATCTTCCTGAGTAGATCTTCATACTTAGTAGATGTAATAGGAGAAATATTTTTTGCTCATCGAGAGTGGTTTTGGATTCTGGGCCAAAGGTGTTAGTGTAGGCTCTACCTTAGCAACAATTTCTTTGGGCTCTTCTTCCATGCTTTCTTCTTTCCTTCTTGTAATCTCCTTTGCTTGTTCGAGGGTCGCTAAGTGGTCATACTTCACTCATTTTTTGATCTCTGGCTTCATCCCAAGAATGAAGTGCTTACAGAGGAGATTATCCACACCATTCATCAACCCATCCGCTAATCCTTCCTTCCGGATCTAGACATCAAACTTCCTCCTTAGCTCTAGAACACAAGCATGATAATCCCTTATCTTCTCCTTCTCTCCTTGGGATAACTTTTTGATATATATTATGAGATCTACATATTTCTGTTGTTCACCAAATTCTTCAAGAAAACTTTTAGTTAATAAATCCCATGAGTTTTTCACATTATCACCTATTGTTTCAAACCATCTAAGGGCTGAACAACCAAAAGGTAGGAAAAATTCAGTCCATTGTTCCCTTATTTTGAGGCCATTACAAATTGAAGATCTTTTAAATTCTTGAATGAAAGAGGAAGCATCTTCACTAGATTGGGCTGAAAAAATAGGAATCTTCCCTATTTTCAAAAGTAACCACGGTGAAATACCCCAACCCACAAGTACAATCAACAAGACTTATGCATACAAATAATTGGAATCACTATAATAGAAAGTGACTTTACACCTTTCTACAGTAAAATAGTAATGACCACAGTAAACTATGGTAAAACTTGACTTACTTGCGGTAAAAATTGACTTTCTTGTGGTAAACACTATTTATGGTAAAAGTGAAGTTATTCTTGTGGTAAATATTATTCATGTTAAAAAGTAAAATTACTATGGTAAATACTATTCATGATAAAAAGTGACTTTACCATGGTAACTACTATGCACAGTAAAAACAAGGTTACCCTCCAAATGATTTATGACTAAGTGGGAATATCTCTCCAGAAAATCTACCAATGAGGAATGGTCCTGCAACGAAACCAAAATGTCATCACCAATCGGCACTATGATAATTCTCCACTGGGAACTCCTCATGCTATGATTATTTACTAATGCATAGCTTTTAGTTTGGTGGATGTAATCTGGAAACACAACAACAAACATAACACAAGAATACCATAGACTATGATACGAAGGAATGATGACAAATATGAAATATAAGTGTAAATTATAATATCAACATGAAATTTTTACAATCTCACCCATGAGGTACTTCAAGTGTTACTAACTTCACTTGCCTTCCAATAATAACTATGGGAGAACTTCACAATTACACCTCTTAATGGCTTCTTTAACACACCTTCTAAATGATGGCTTCCTCTACACACTTACTCATATAAAATTTCTCACTACTTCCTTCTATGCTAAATTATGGGGGTGGCCTCTTTATTATAGAACTTTTAGGCTTATCCACCTTATCTCTAAGATAGGATAAGAAATCGACTCTAACAAATCATATTCCATACCTTAACTCTTATCTTTACATGTAAAATTATCTTTTAAGATAAGATAAACCTAATCATTTCACATGGGGTCCACCTTTTTAGACTTTTTACTTCTAAAATGCACAAAATATTTATGACATCACTCCTTGTCCTTATTACTAATATAATATTTTTAATTCCTAATCATGTCGACCCTACTTCTCTACTTACTCTAACTTTGACATTTTAACATTACCGAACCACTCACAAAAATATTTAATTTTTACCACAACATTCCTATTGTACTTTGATTTATGTTACCATACTATACATTATTGGCGGTGTCGTATCAAGTAGCACCGTTATCTTCTATCGGAAGCTACTATTAATTATACTTAACAACATCCTATTCCTAATACATACATTAATGAAATAGAAATTACAGAGGAAAATTTTGTTGTCGATGAAACACACTCCCAACGGCTTATGATATCGCTATTAGATTTGAAAAAACCTTAATCAAGATGGAAAATGAGCCCCAAGTCCTTCTATGCCTCTAATAGCATATTTTGCACCTATACCACAATCTATTACCATAATAGAGAATGTTGTTGCAGCACCATAAAATGACATATTTAAGGTCTTACAATATATTGGAAACAAATTAACATCAATTGAGAATAAACTAGCTCAACCTAGCAGGCCTTATTAGAATATTTATCAGCAAAATCATAATTATAGGTAGCCTTATCAGCAAAGGAACTTTGATCATAAATCTCCTAGTTAATCTAGAGTTTTTGTTCCAATCAACATGGCTTCAGAAGAGTGGTTTTTACCTTGCAATCAGCCTCATTCAGCTGCTAATTGTCCAAATGCATTCCTAATATAAGCTTTAATGCAAAATCTCAATTTGAAGCATTATTCATGCCTCAAATGGAGGGTGGGTAGTAAGATGCTCAGAGTTAGAATCACCTGAATAGAACTTAGTTAGTTTTGGAGAAGAATATTTTATCGTAGTTACAACTAGATCTCAAGAAAGGGCTCAAGATATAGAAAAATAACAAGAGGACATGTTTTACCTACAATTCCGATAAATCATCAAATGCGGGTAAAAAATAACAAACAATCCCGATGTTTCTTCAAAAAACGCAAGCATTCCAGCTCCTAAAGAGAGCAACAAAAATAGTTGTAACCCGATCCTTGAAGATTATTCATACCTAAGATTTCAAAAGTTATTGAGGTAGATTCAGGGTTTTGCTAAATCTTATGTTAAAACTCTAGAATATTTTTCTAATTTTTTGCTTCTTTGAATATCGTTTAGAGCAATGAAAAAGCATAATATCATTATTTCACTATGGGATGCTTTGAGTATTCTAGGAAAATAGGAGCTACTTCCTCATGAGCTTGTTAAGTTGTAGGTTTCTTTAAAACCAAAAGAAAAGGAAGCTTAGAAAGTTGACATGGTCCTTAGTATAATCGAACAAGATCTCATGAAAGAGGTTAAGTGGATGGTAAAAAATTTTAAAATTATTATGATATTAAAAATCCACCACTCTTTTATCTATCTTTGATTATTGGAGATCATCTAGTTCATAACTGCATGGTTGAATGTGGTGCAAGCAACATAGTAATGCCTAAAGAAATTGTAGAGGCACCTATCCCTTTGTTGTCTAAAACAGAAAATACAACAGAAGGCTTATGGAAACTTCATTTTGATGGAGCAAAGAACAAAAAAGGAAAAGGTGCAGGTTTGATGCTTACTTATCCTTCGAATGAAAGGTATTTTTCAGCTCTAAGTCTGTAATTTTCATGTACTTGTAACGTAGTTGAATATGAAGCATTAATTCATGGCCTACAATGGGCTAGGAAAAAGGTATCAACATGTTATAAGTGTTTGGTGATTCAAGAGTTAGTGATTAATCAAGTAAAAAAATTTAATGTTTGTAAGAACTCATTGCTGAAATCTTACAAGCATAGAGTTTCAAACTTAATGGATGATTTTGAGGCTATTAACATGTAATCTATTCCAAGAGCTTAAAACAAACATATAGACATAGTTGTAGTAGTTGGTGTTAGTTTTGAAGTGCTAGAATAAATTGAAAATAGTAAAGTAAAGCCACATATAAAATGGATTATCAAACCTTCAAGTACTTGATAATGAAGAAAACTAGAGAATTTTGAAGATGATGAGAAAATATATAGATTTCTGTAGCAAGAAGTTGAATTTTCTGTAGTTGATCAAGAAAAACTGCAGTACTTATATGGTGATCAGATAGTACAACAAAAGAGAAACAAGCTTCCACAAGGGTTGGTTACTTTAGAGGATATCTTCAGTTCTGATGATCAACTAAGAAATGATAAAGGAAAGATCTCAACTCACGCAGATAACTACGAAGAGATCTTAGTTGATGATGAAAATAAGTTATTTACTAGAAAGGTATGTTCCTCAACTAAAAAAAATATTTCATTAATTTATGTAAAGAATTTAAAGATGTTTTTTGCTTGGAAAAATGAATATTTGAGAGGATTTGATCCCATTTTAGCTCAATATACCATAAAGTTGCAGCCAAATTTAAAACCAGCAAGGTAGACACAAAGGCATGTAAATCCTAAGATTGACCCCTTGATGAGAAAAGAGTTATCCAAGCTGATTGAATCGGGAATTATATTTATATTTAAGAATTCAAGTTAGGTAGCTAATCTTGTGCCTGTTCAGAAAAAAAATGGTGAAATTTGGTTGTGTGTGGATTTCAAAGACATTAACAAAGCTTCATTAAAAGATCATTATCTCTGCCCAATATGGATCAGATTTTAAGAATAGTTTTAGGTTTAGATAGACTATCCTGTTTGGATAGCTATATTGGATATAATGATATTGTGCATGAAGAATATTGATAAAAAACAACCTTCACCACAAATCGGGGTACTTATGCTTACAAAATAATGCCTTTTGGAATTTATAATGTCGGTGCAACATTTCAACATACAATGGACATGGATTTTCATATCCTTCTAAATAAATGCATCTTGGTTTATTTAGATGATGTTACTGTATTTTCAAAGAATTATGATGATCATCTAATGCATTTATGGTGGAATTTTCAGATTTGCGGTAGTTTGGAATCTGTTTGAATCCCAAAAATTCTATCTTTTTAGTCCATGAAGGTAAATTACTTGGGCATGTTGTTTCTAAGAAAGGTTTAGCTCTTGATTTTTAGAATTGAAACAATTTCACAGTTTTCCTTACCTCATCATAAGAAGGCATTACAAAGTTTTCTTGGAAAAATCAAATTTGTTAGAATATTTGTTCCATATTTTGTAGCATTAGTCAAACCATTAACAACTATGTTAAAGAAAGATAAAACTTTCTCTTAGACCAGCGAAGGAAGAAAATAATTTGAGGCTATCAAAACAACTATTTCACAAGATCCTACATTGGAAAATCCTAATTTTGATAAGGATTTCACTATGTATGCACTTGTAGGAGTTGAAACCATTTTAGCCATAGTAACTCAGGTCAATAATGAAAATATTTAGTAGCCCATTGCTTTTTTTGGGTAGATTTTATATGACTATGAGACAAGGTACAATTTTCTTCAAAAACAACTACTTGTTGTAGTTAGAAGACTAAATAATTTCAAGTACATGCATTCCAATAATAAAATACATGTTTTAGTCTCTCATCCAAGTGTTAAAGCATTCTTGTTGAACAAATAATTGAATGAAAAGAGAGTAGGTTGGATTACGAAGGTTATGAATTATGATGTTGATATCCGTGTTGTAAAAAAAATTGGAGGCAAAGGATTATGTGAACATCTAATTATTGATATAGAAAAAAAGCTAGCTAGAAAATCAGAATTTCCATTATAGCATGCTGAAATTACGTATCAAGTCAGAAATGTTATTACAGCCTGAAAATTAGCAACTAGAACTCAATCCAGAGGTTCAAGGATAAAGTCGGATGACTAATTTGATTGATTGCTTACAGAATAGTACTTATCTCGAATGTATGGAGAAGAAAAAATAAATATATTTCAAATTACAAGATATACCTTATGTTTTCATTGATGGTGTGTTGTTCAAAAAGGATATAAATGGAGTTTTTTTGCATTGTATTGATTATGATAGAGTGTAGCAATTATTATTTAAGTTTCATGAAGGACCTATAGGAGGTCACTTCTCAGCATGTACTATAGCCTTAAAGATTATGAAAGTTGGTTATTTTTTGGCAAGGCATATTCAAGGACTATTTTGAATGGATTAAAAAGTGTAAGAAATATGCATTCTTTGTTGGAAAAAAATGTTTAGCTTCTTTACCTTTACTTGCAACAAATTTGAGTGTATCGGTATTTCTTGCAGTGGGGTCTTGACTTCATTGGCATGATAAATCCACCTTCATCACAAGGACACAAGTGGATCTTGACTGCCATAGATTATTTCACATGCTGGAATGAAATAATGGCTTTGAAAGAGGCCAATGAGACTTCAATCTTATCATTTTATGAAACTATAGTTTACAAATTTGGTGTTCTAGCAACCATCATTTCAGATAATGTCTTAGCATTTATGGGTGCAAAGGTAATAGATTGGGCTATCAAATATGGTATTTATTTGAGTACTTCATCTAATTATAACCCTCAAGGTAATGTATTAGCTTAAAGTACTAATAAAAATATGTTAAATATTATTAGAATAACACTCAAAGACAACCAAAGAGCTTGGTATTTGATGTTGAATTCAACACTTTGGGCTGATAGAGTGACTCCTAAAAGATCAGTTGAAAATTCACCATACAAACTTGTTTATGGATGTGAGGCAAGAATGCCTATTTCAGTTGAGCTTCCCACATTGGATTTATTACATCAAATGGAATTAATTTAGAATGAACCAATGCAAGTTCATTATGAAGAATTAATGGAGCTACAAGAGCTAAGCGATCAAACTCATCTAAACATGGAAAATAATTAGAAACAAATCAAGAGAGCGTTTGATAAAAAGGCCAAGTTCAAAGTTTTTAACAAACGAGACATTGTGCTGAAATGGGATCTTAATCATGCAAACCCGAGGAAACCACATGAAATTTGATGCAATATGGAGTGGTTGCTTATATGATTTCAACTTGAAAAGAGCACAATGCATTTCATCTTTCAAGGCTAAATAGGGAGGAACTTCCAATTCCTGTGAATGGTACATGTTTCTTAAAAATTATTATTGAAAATCCTATAACGTCTTGTTAGAGTAGGATTTCCCTTTCAATAAGTGCAGTTCATGTGTATTGTAATGTATTTTTATTCAATAAGTACATTCGTGCATGTGATCCTGGTTTACCGTATCCTTTCCCATATTTAGTTAGTTTTTTAGAAGAAGGGTCACTTTTTTTAAAAGGAAGATTTTGGTTATATGCTTTGAATCCACGCACAATGGATTAGAGTAAGGCCTTTGGTCTTGAAGCTAGTAGGAAAATTTTCCCACATGATCCCTAGAAATGTTGACAATTTTTCCACTTGTGTAAAAATGGATAACTCAAAACTTTGTTTTCAATGGAAGGAGTTGATGAATGAACATAACTAGGGGAGATTTACAGTTTAATTATGTTTTCAGTTAATTGAATCAACAAGGAAGAATGAAGCTATGTGTGTTGTTTAGAATGTAACACCTCACGTCTGTTGTTATCTCATAATCACCTTCATCAAAGATGCAGAAAAGATTTGAAGAAATAAAGCATGACCTTGAGAAAGGAAGAGATAGATACAAGCTTGTGGAATTGGATTCCAAAATAGCAGAAATATTTGTTGTTTGCATTGCAAATATTCATTATTAAGTTACAGGTATTTTTCAATTTGATTATTTCCTATGATTAATTGTTATTATTTATGTTATTGAGTTGTTTAATAAATTATACCATCATTACATATCATAATAGATGAAAGTAAAATGAAGTACACAACTCAATTACATAAATAATATCATTTATTCATTAAGGAAATTCAATGTTTCCCACACAAGCCATGGGATGTAACTTATGATTATCGAAATAAATTATACATGTACATGAAACTAAAAGCAAAAGAGTATAGAAGGAACCCATCATTGCCTTGGGTTTTCTTTTGTTCATCGTCATTTCAGTTCTAGATCCGTCATCTTCATTTTCTATATATTACTGCGATAGTGTACTGAAAAAAGAAAACACAAATATATCGTTAAGAGCTCATGGGTTTAGTACATGTGCTCATGTGTTATCTAGTTTCAGGAAAATGAATCATTTGAGATCAAAAACATAAAATGCATCAAGTAAATGATACAGAAATGAAAAGTACCATCTACAAGAATCTCATGGTATTCACATGAATCATGATAGGTCACAAAATATAGACAAATAAAGTCACTATGGAACATAAGAGAGGCCAAAAAGCCTACTATCTTTTTACTAAGTTTGTTTAAGTGTGCAGTATAGGTTGTACAAAAAGAAATTAAAATTCATGATTTAAATTTGGTACTAACAAATAGAGATTGATTTAATCACACAAAACACTATTCAAGGCTACAGAGAAAATCCATATACCTCATTTCACCATAATCAACATACAAAAGTACAAGTGTTCAAGTTTTTTTCATTCAGTTGCATATGTAGACTACAATACAAATGAAAGAACCTGATTTCATTAATAAGGCATGATTGCAAACAGAAATCTTTACATAGTTTTCATTGAAAATAAGGTGCTTCAAGAAAGGGATCATTTACCATGGTGGAAAGTATTCATCACAAATCTTCAGGATTCAACTTAATCAATTAAAAATAGATTTACTAATAGATATTTTAAGATCTTCCATGTACTGGTAACCAAAGGTAATCATATGTAGTTATATGGAAAACAAGTTTTAAATTACAATTGATATAAAGTTACATTCATGATACATCTTTCCAATTCTCACAACACAACTCGTGAATTCCGAAGCTTGATATAGAAAAATGATGATTCCATTTTAAGGACAAATAATGTGTTCAAAAGGGTAATCACATTGTTACTTAAGATCTAACAAAAATGGAACGAGAGAATAAATATCAGTTGAAGGAGGAGTTTCAATGATATTTTTCAATAAGGAAAAATATATTGTTACTGAGCATCAAAAGATACATATCATGCCCATAACTATTAGAGAATGTAAAGGATTGTATCACCATATTAATAATATTTTTAAGACAATTCCAAACAAGTTTAGCTTCAAATTTGGATGACACCATTATCAACTTCAGTTATTTTACAAAAGGTAAAGTTTTTATGTAATCAGAGGTTGAATGATAAAAATATGAAAGCATATCTAAATAATCCATCATTAGGTGGACATGGTGTTAAGCAAGAATGAATCTGTAGTCAACACAGAAAATACTTTATGAGATTTTAGATCAAACAAAGTTATAAGTTCAGAAAACAACATGGTGAAGTTAAGCAGTTACCAAAGAAAATACAAACTCCCAGGTGAAATCAGGAACTATGGTGTTCAAATCTAGGTCCAAAGGTTAACAAATCCGAGCATGACTGGAGACACAAAGGAAGCATACCTTCCAGATAATTCACAATACATGGAAATAACAGAGAAATACAGAGTCAAGAAGTTTACATATATCAAGAGAAAATAATACCCATCTCTAGAACGAGTGAAAGAAGAGTGAAAGATACACTCTCAAAACCTAACTCAAACGAACGAGCTCCAAAATCTCAATAATGGCTCAAGAAAATGGAAATCAAAATATTTACAAAAAAAATGATCTACAGAGACCCAGATGCCATGTAAAGGTGGCCATCGAAGCTCAGGACAAAGCTCAACATGTTTTCAAAATTTTCAATGTGGACATAACTTTTCAACAAGGAGGATATGTCAAAACCAGAGCTAAATAGTGAAATACCTAGTATGCACAAAGCCTACTGGTTTGAGCTCATTTTGAGAGGATATATAGGAATACTATGGCGTTCATTCAAAGAGAAGTGAATTCCATACAGAATTGACCCTGCAAATATTCCAGTCACTAATTTCTTCTACTGTTAAAGGAAAAGTCGAACTTCTTTTCAGAGCACAAAGTAAAGAAAATGGAGTGCAAAACAGAACACCAAAATCTTAATAATGATGACCAAAAATTACTTTATCCACAGATAATGGAAAATACTAGGTTACTAATACTAACCCAAAAAAGGCTTATGCTTGAAAGAGGTCAAATCATGGTTCCAGATATCACAGATTCAAACGATAAGCTAAAATGGTAATGCAAAATATAGAAACCCTGTTTCAAAACAACACAGGAAGAATTTAATGGCAAAAATAATCACAGATTCAAGAAGCCCATATCTCTACAAGATGCATTGATCAAGTAAACCCTCGGAGCATCAGATAAAAATGGAAGTAAGACGAAGAATAACATCCATGAAACTGAAATAGAAATTACAAGTTGTGGCATCATTCTGCGCTTACCAATTGAAGTCAACAATCAATACCCTCGAAGTATAGAATAAAAACAAGAGTTCTCAGAACAAATATTGAACTCAAAGTTTCCAGGAGCACAAAACAAAAAATAATTTTAAGTTTCAGTGTTGTGACCCGAAAATAACAAAAACAAATGGAGCATATATAGTTTCAAAGTGATGATATCACCTTCTCATCAACGATGGACATTTTTAGTCAAGACAAAGAGGCATTTGAACTGAAAAGAAGCCATGGAAGTTACTAAAACTTCAAGTAGAGTTATACTTTACAATGAAATTAAGCTTGACAAAATGGCAATCATATAAATTTTTACAGAGATCAGAAAGAGAAAAATCACAATACCGTGCAATGTTCATATTCACAAAGCCGCATTTTTACAGAGATTATCAATCTCAAAATCATAACAATGGTGGTGAGCTAAATTTTTCCAAGGATTCACTGCTCAAAACGAGCAAGTAAAATGGAAAAAGGATAAGCTCGACGAGATTTTCACTCAAACCTAACTCAGAATGAGTTAGGATCATCGGTTTGAAATTTCAAGTACAGGATCAAATGACACACAGTGCAAACCATTACCAACTACCCTGTCAACTGGAGTCACACATATTAATGGTTGAGATCGAACAAGTACCAAGATCAAAGATCAAAATGAACCACCGAAATCAATGCAAATTCACATTAGCCCAAACTCGCTTGAGTTAGCATAAATGAGCCATATTCGCAGATAAAGCATCAAAGACTCAAATTCGATGAGTAATTAAAATCCACTTCATCTTGATCAATGACAGAGATATAGAGGTACAAAAATGGATGGAACAGATCAAAACATTTGAATTTCCATGAAAACAAAAGGTTATACCAAACTTCACCATAGTTAGCCTTGAAATTATTGCCACCGACAATATTTTGAGGGCCTAATCATCGTCAAACAGGACTGAGTCCCATTCTAACAAATACATTGCAATGACCTTGGTTAAGGTTTATAAACCATTATTACAAATGCCACAGAAGAACAAAGGGGCCCGAAAATTATACTATGCAATGATTTGAGACAAATGATCACAAAAAAGTGATCTAATAATAAAAGGATCATTATCCAAACTAAAATGTATGACATGTCCAAGCCAAAAGCGACCGATGATGGTGGATGAAGGTTAAGTAATATTCTTACCTTAAATATTATAAAATGTACCTTATTTTTGGAAAATGCCCGATGCTTTTGAAGAAAATTATATGCGAAGGTCAAAAATGGACCCAAATATTATTCAAAGAAGTCTATGCATTCCACAAAGATATTATAATGATATGTAAATGTCAAAATCATACCATAAGAGAAAGAATGATTATTTTAATCATACACTAACACAAGTCAAGTGGCACTTGTAAAAGAAGATAAAGGTTGAGCATGTGCATAGTGTCAACATCAGAAGCATACATGATGATAATAGAGCAGTAATTACCTTATTTTCACAAAAGGGGATAATAGTTTCTTGCACATACAAACAAGTGGTCCCCACATAATGAGGTTGAATAATTTCTACCAAGTGTCGAATATTAAAGGCAATATTTTTGCACATAATGTATTTTTGCATGCTTTCACAAGAGGACAAAATAGAGATAAAGCTAAAGTACCCTTGCAAGTGGGTGAATACATAAGTGCTAAATCGTGGGGATTAAATATGATTATCTAATCAAACAACAAGATGACCAAGTTTCATGTACATTGGAGATGATGCGAACAACAAGAAATACTTATTGTTAGCTAATTTTCATTCACCCAAGTATATTAATTGCATTAAAAATAGAACACTCAACTGCAATTTTACTAGAGTGTATTTTTGTAACTAAGGCGATGAATGCCTCATTGTAATCATCATGTATATTTTTATTCCGGTATTTATTCACAATAAAGGGGTAAAATTAGCATGCATGGGCGAGTACAAACTACAGTCTATTTTTAGGAGGGGTTGGGTGAAGTATTTTTGCTATATATTTTGTGCATTAGGAAGGCACAAAGGGTAATTTTTAGACAGAGGAGTGTTGATGCATATTTTTGCCAGTTTTTCCCTTGAATGAGAACCAGTTATTGCCTTTCTAATTATTTGCAGTGGTTGTATCGTTACATTAATTCTTGTGAATATTATTTCCATGATTAATTATCTTACCTTGATGGAAATTTGGTGGTTTCTATACAATCTTAGTGTGCATGTTACCTATTTTTTTTTTAAATTTATTTCCTCAACACACAAGTGTTTTCCTTAGGATAAAATTGAAAACCCATTGGTTCATGCATCTATAATTTGTTCTCAATTTTATTTTGCATATACTCAGTCAAAGCCTCAATTTCGTGTATCGCCCCATTTCAATTCAAATACAACAATCATTTTACCCTCAAAAACCCCAAAAAATTAGTTTAGGATACATCAATAAGGTATCGGCCTTGATACAAAGACTCACCTCAACAAAAGGTCTACCCACGGACTCGAGGTGTTTCTATTGTATCTACAAAAGTGAGAGATAAAGTAAGCTTAGAACCCATATTGCCATCTCTCAACAAGGGTGAACTTTAGAGAGGTAACATAACTTCTATAATAATCTTGTGATTTCTAGGCAGAATAAGGACAATTTTATATGATGTCTCACTGGCATGATGTTATGTGTGTAGTCCAACAATTTCAGGGAGTTCATAGGTGGTCACTGACATATAGCCTTCAGGGTCTTTACAATTATGGACATGCATAACTATAGGAATAATATGGAAGCAATCTATAATGTAATGACCCAAATAATCACACACGAACAACACAGTGAAATACATGATAACTTTTTTGACTTGCTTGACACATAACATGACGCAACATGTCGTCACCAAGTATACAACTAACACTGTGAACAACTTGATACAAGGATGGCCATAAAGGCAGCACGGAAACGTTCACACATATCAAGGACAATTTACTTTTCTTTTTGACAAGACAACATAGAAGTCCAATCACATAACACACTTACAGTTAGGGCCAACCACAAGGAGATATTCTTGAGGGTTATTTATTTTAAAAGGACATCTTGCAATTCTTAGCTTACGTTTTCAAGGAGGCTCAAGATATGATTCGTATGATTCAACTTGCCAAGCCAAGTTTATTCCTTTGACACTGAGTAATTATCTTTAAATCTTCTCTATTACGACATTTATTTGCTTAATTCGTTTATCAAGAAAAAGAGTAATTAAATTCCACAAGGCCATCTTCTCACCACTAACACTACTAAAATTTGTTCTTGCCCACAAGACAACATAGTTTTAAGTTCAACACACTTAAGAGAAGAGATACAAGGTGCCTTGAAAAAGGGTTAGAGGGAGAAGGTCGAGATGAAACATTTTTAGGACCTCATTAGTTATTGCCAGTATTAAATTGAAGCTAGGGCTCTTAACCTTAATTAACTAAAACTTTACTTAGGCTTCACTAAAAGTATCAACAAGGAGTAAAAAAATTTACTTTCCAAATGGCTGAGAGATAGATTGTGTGTTTTCAAAATTGTTTTCTCCTATTTATTAAATCTTATTATCTTCCAAAACTAACCATAGATTTCCTTTAAGTTCGTTTAAGAATCTCACCATGAAAGGGATAGTGTTCATTAGTGTAGCTAGGGGTATCAAGTTATTTAATGTTACTTGCAATGATAGTCCTGCCCTTGATTACTTAAAGAATTTCTTGCTCTCAAGTTGGTGACCCCTACGTTACTATATTTGAATACAACTTTTAATTTAACTTCCGAAGTATTAAAAATCCCATGTTAGTTTACTTATGACACTTTATTACTAAGTCATTGCAAGGTTTAACTCAGAATTTATTCTCAAGGCAAAGTTGAAGCAACACTCATTTATGAGAACAAAACAAGATTACATCATTTCTTAAAATACTGATACTCCACAAGTCACTCAACCACAATAACCAAATTTTCTTATAATTTCAATGATGGGCACACAATACAAGGTTTCCAAAGTTCAGATGACAAGTCCACAATACATTATACTAAGACATTAATCCTCTTCTAAACTTTCCACTGGACGTTAACAATAGTTGAACAACATAAAAAGGTTTCAAGAAAAGGAACTTCTCAACTGAGGTTGATGACAAATGTCTACAAATCTATCCCTCATCTACACGTAAAATCTATCTGCAGCAAAGTTTCTACAAGAGTCAGTTCACGAGAACTGAGCAAGATAAGGCTACACAAAACCACCATAACTATTATCTAACAATATCACGAAAAGGAAGAACTTTATTACAAGAATTGGTTCAAACCTCTAAACACTATTAACACATCAAGTTAAAATAAAGTCTTCATCATGCCAATCAAAGAAGGAGAAGACCTTGTACTTTAGTTAGGAGTAATAACAACGAAAGTATAGCAATCATAAGAGAATGGCCCTTGGCCCTATAAGGAGAAAACAAATAATCTAGCAAAAACAGAATTCCCATCAAGTAAGTAATTAAACAATAATTACAAGATTGAGATTTGATATAAATAGACCAACCATCTAGAATTTTATCAAAGGTACCAACGCATAGGCTAAAATAATACATTTCTAAAAGAACAAAAGTTGATCGGCCCAAGAAAGGGGAAACACGGGTTCCAAAATTTAACACAAAAAGTCATGTATAAATGAGTTTCAAACCGGGAATCAAATAGAGTATACACACAACATAAGTTTCGAAGCGAAGGCATAGTATACTAGTTTTGACCATTAACTACAAATAGATTTACCAATCATCCAGGAAGGGTCAAAGTCTTACAGGCTAGTAGCAAACACGCGAGAGAAGAAGGGAGTTCCGTCAAACAAGAGTATACAATAATGTCATCAACAATTTTATAACACTAAAGATTTGCAAACTTCCACAACAATTCTAATGTTTGATTAATTTAAAATAAATTATCCATTTCCCGAAACAACCATATTTTAAGGCAACCCTTGGTAACACAGTCAACCGTCACACAAAGATACAAACATAACTTCTAAGTGACATTATCAAAACAAAACCTTCCGCTATGAATCCATAAGACTATCAAATGAAAGCTGAGTTTTTCCCAAAGGTTAATCACATTTAAGGAAATTTCGATCACAAATTATTACGGTAATTACGTGCATAAAAACCGACCAATTTTAATTAATAGCGTTAACATTATAAGGGAGAAAATAATGCAAGTTAGGAAAAATACAAGAGCGCCATCAGCAATAATTCTGAGAGGGGAATTAGACCAAACTATTCTAGTGTCAACGAGGTACTGGATTCGCACAATGAACCCTCCAGCTTAGTTGATCCGAAAAGCTAGTTATGGTTCAAGTTGATAGGGATGGTCAAGGTACTTCTTGAGGATGGCCTTAAAATCCTAGAAACAAGATGAAAGATAGTATAAGAGTCTAAACACGCGAGACGACAAAACACGTTGCACACAAACCTTTTTATTCTACCAGTTTTAATACCAAAACTCTAAGCTGGCTAGCCCACGCATTGCTCACACAATCCTACAACCTTTCTTTCTCGATGCCAAAAGGTTATCAAAGGGACTTGCGAAGGAGCTAACAAAAAACGTCAAGGACAAACTTGGGTGCTAGGAAGGGGGTTTCATAGTTATTGTAAACTTACTTCCATGATATCGAAAATACTAGCTTGATCAACATAATAACTTGCAACTCAATCGCAGAGAAGAATTAATACATAAACAAACAGACGAAGTTCTATCATTCGAGTAATATAACATTCAGAGGAGAGGGCACACGCATCCTTTCGACCCACATACTATCAACGATAAAAGCTAAAACAAGAAGAAACAAGCAGAAAAGGGAAATCTCCCATCATGACATCCAACTGACAAATCAATGCAAGGAAAAGTGGTTCGATTTCACGATAATTTTAAATAAAATAACAGTAGAAAAGTGTAGAAATATCTTGCCTGTTTCTCCAGCTTCAACAGGTCGTACAGACTCCACACGGGTCAGCATAAGAACCGTAGTACTTTGGAATCCGGTGCACTGATTCTAAGCGGTCCATATTCACGGTCCAGTGAGACCATGCAATTGAAGAGGATTTTTGTCAAAGCAGTTCACGAGCATTGTTGTATTGAAGTGACTCCATGCACTTGTGCTCAACTCATGCTTTCCCGAGCTTTTACTTCTTGTGGGATTCGACAACCAAGTCACATACCCTATGCATGCTACCACAAACACAAGTGATCTACACAAAGAGGAGGAGATATTTTAGAGAAGAACTCACATCAAAGTGCCGAATTTGCATTTTGTTGTTGGTTCTTTCTAGACCACTAGACAACATCTATAAGCGCATCCCGTAAGAGATGCACAATTCCAATGTCAGGAAATTTTGACTCTTTGTGGCGTTGTTTCACAGTTTCAATTACTTGATCAATATCAGTATTTTCGTAATCAAAGTCATTAACACGACTTTCACTTCCTTCAACTTCACATATTCGTCGTCCTTACCCGAGAGAAGGTCAATCATACAAGCATAGTGGTTAGTTGTTACCAGGTTGATGTGTTCTCTTCTCATTACCTCGAAATAATGGCATCCCTCAGCCACTAGTCCTGCATGGCTGCATGTAGAGACAGGATGCTTAAAAAAAGTGATTCGGTTTGGCTTCATATTTTCGAACTGCATTTTACAAAACAGTTTCAAGGTTTCCTCGGCAAACTGATTTTGCGCATATACTCCCATCATGGTAGTCCACAAGACTGCATCTCGTTCAGGCATTTGTTCAAACACCTGGCGTGCATCACCCAAATTTCCACATTTTGCATATAAATCAATAAGTGCACTTCCAACAAAGACATTAGACTCCAAACCGGTTCTAATAATGTATCCATGCACCTGTATTCCCTGGTTTAAGGCAAAGAGGCTGGCACACGAGCGAAGAATGCTGGTACGGAAAATGGAAATCTCCTATCACTGTCATTGATGTGAGAGTGAATTTCCTTACCCTCTGAAACTGTTTTCTTAGCAATGCAAGTATGCAATAGATGACGATAAGTAGAGGACTGTACAGGAGGATTATTCGCATTTGAATTTGTAGTGAGCAGAAGAATGTGCAAACCCTCTCCACAAAGTGTTCTCAGCTTGAGATAGATATGGGAAAGGGATGACATTGTGTGGTGACTCATTTTCACACAATGCGATACACTGATTTGCTAGACATGGTATTATCGGTTTTTTTTCTTTCTGTCTGTGGACACATATAAAAAGCAAACCAGATGTAAATCACCCAAATACTTGTAAGCTTTCTTCATTATTATCAAATTCCTTGGCGTACAGGATCCATCTCACAAGAAATCCTCTGCCTGCCATTTAGTTGAGATTCATATGCGTGTAGCAGTATGGGTATCTAAAACAAATGCAAAACACACATACCTTTTGACATGGTGATTGCGGATCTGTGTTTTATTTTATTCTGTTTCGGAGGTTCCTCTTCCATGAGTTACATCGTAAAACAAGCAGAATGGTTTCAAAAGAGGATCATAGCAATAAATTTCATCAAGTCTCCTGGTAACACTCTCACTGTCACACAGTCGATTTGATAAAAATACCTTGAAGGAGAATCTCAAATCTGAGGATGCATTCTATACTGAACCGTAAGCAACATAGTTGGACAGCCTGCCTGTTGGAAGCACTCAAAAAGGCTTCAACTAAACTGCACATGCCTACCGCCTGGTTATTTTCTTGTTACAAGTCGTTTGATATGGATTCCCGACCCGAACACACTTCGCAGCACCCGAGGACACGCCCAGGAGGAATCAGGAAGGAAACGCCTCATACACGCCTGCTTCACTGGCTTGAAGCTCCATCTAGCCATCATGTCAACCAGACTGCGCCCATGCATTGAATGACAAAATCAAAAGGAGATCCTGGTGAAGAAAAATTCCTCCACCGACTTCCGTCTCCCTCACGCAAGAGACAAAAAACGCGATTGTGGCAGTTAGCGAGGTTGGGTGGTTGGGAGGAGACCAAGGTGGCAGTGGAGGGCAGGTAGTAGGATGGAATCTGATGTCCAATGGGGCATTACATATAATAAGTACTACTGTTTGTAATATTCAATTCCATACATGGTACCCGTATACCTAGGATAAGTCAAATAATCATCGATTCATTGAGAACTTGGTGAGAATTTTTGTATTACCCAAACTATATAGTGATAAGATTGATGGGGTTATCTCTATCTCATTCAAAGTACACAAATATGTTTTAGATAACCTATTTGAGTAGGAGATTGTATATTAGTTTTTCCATGGCATCATTCATGTGGGAAAGGAAGGAAATATCAAAAATCATGTGTATCCTCATATTCCTTCCTTAGTAGAATTAGTGGTCTTTGCTAATTTCAAAAAGATAAAAGGTTGGAACCACATAAAACACCATTCAACTTAGAGTACCATACTTTAAGGTATTTTGACCTAGCAGAGAGTAGCACAATTATGCAAATGCGCCCTTAGTATGCACGATTATAAGTAGAGGCATTAAAGGAAATAAAATGTTCTAGTTTACATAAATGAAACCAGAGATCAAGTAGTTTCCACTCACATGAGGAAATTTAGAGTAACGTTTGGACCTATTGAAACATAAAGAGTTGGAGGAATAGAGCTTAGGCTCTCGGTAACAACCAAAAGAAAATATATAGGAAGATTTAGATGACCGGTCGTACTACAATTTCCACCTAGTAATTACTATTACAACTTTGGTTATTTCAGCTTCATTTTCTCTTTCATTAGTTCCTAGTTCTATGGGAATTATTTATTCTTCTTGCACTCCACTTTCTTTAGGACATTTACCTACAATACTCTTATTTATACTAGCTATTATTTAGAAGTTGAGGAAGGGAGTGATCATGGGATGTTAGCTCCTTTGGTTTTCAAATCCCTCATGTTTATAATTTTTACACTTTTGTAAAAAATGGGCAACTCGAAACTTTGTTACAATGGATGGCATTGGTGAAGTGAACCTAACTAGGGGAATACATTACAATATTATTATGTTTTCAGTTGCAACAATTGATGATTACATGTAATTTGCAGCTATGTGTGCTGTTACAAAATGTAACAAATCACATAGTTTGCAATTACATGTTTGTCTTTAGCAAGAAGAACAAAAATCCCTAAGGATAGATGTATCACTTGATGAAGGCCAGAATTACAGAGTAAGTGGAATGTTAATTTTGGAACAGAAAATAGAGTTGCAGATTATAGTAGTTGAGAGTTCATTACTAAAGTTACAGGTATTTTAAGGTTCTTTCCTTCATGATTAAATACATCCAATTATGTTATTGATTTGTTTAGTTCGTTATACAATCCATACATAAAACTGAAATGTAGAAAGAAGTACACAACTCAGTTCCAAAATTTGATATTTTATTCATAAAGGATTTAAATGTTTCCCACACAAGCCATGGGATGTAACTCAAAAGAAATTCATAACTACTGAAGTAGAAGGTACATGTGCATGAAAAGAAAAGTAAAGGAGTATGAAAAAACCCATCATTGACTTAAATTTTATTTTGTCTCGGTTGTTCCATTTCACTCAATCTTTACTTCATCTTCATCCTCGCTATCCAATAGTATAATTGTACTGCGAACTAGAAAGGAAAATTATCGATCACGAGATCAATTTTTTGATCCATATTCATGTACTATCTAATTTCGTGCAAATGGATCTCTGAAATAAAGAGGTATGAGTTACTGGGCATAGGATACATCAGAGACAGATACAAAGTTGATAAGATCATTATTCTACATCATCACATATGATTCTCACAATCATTTCAGAGAAGAAAGATGAAATAAGAAAAACTATGGAACATAAGAGAGGCCAAAAAGCCTAATTTTTTCTAACTAGTTTATCTAAATGTGTAGGTACATGTAGTAAAAGGAATAAACATTAACTATTGTGTTTGCATATCAAAGAAAGTGTAGATAATGATGTTGATCCAACTTCAAAGTTTCAGTAGAATACCAAAATGAATCATACTTTAGAATAATTTTGAGAAAAGGAAGATTGTTCATTGCATAAGTCAAGGATACATATCCAAGATATCATCAAAAGAATGTTACAGAAACAAAGTACAGTTGCTCAATTTAAGTTAATAGTAGAAGAAGAAGCCCAAAATTTCTAGAGAGTGAAAACATCATAGAATAAATCTTGTGCCGATTAACTACAAATATGCCATATTGATCAAGTTACAAGTGATACTACGACACTTAGTTGATTATCATATTGAGTTATGCAGACTTTAGATATGGACATGACTTATACTTATGTTGATTAGCATGATGTTTTGTGACTAGATGCGTTTGGATTATGATTGGATTTTGCTTTCAGTATGATCTACACTGACTCATGGATAGACTATTGGATACCGATATTATTTTTATATGGATATATGGCATGTGTTCTAACATTGGATTTCTTTACTCTAATTTTGGATGATGATGAAATGCATAATTAAGTTGTGATTTAGACCTAGAAATGATGATTGATTGAATTACGTATAGATGTTAATAAATTTCATGCATATGGTTATTTTGGATATTTTGACATGGCCGTAAGGCCGAAGAGGGTATTTTGCATTTTGCAGGAAACACAGCATGATCACAACCATGAGGGGGATTGGGGACCAAACACAACAGGATGTCGGGTGGTTACAACATTGGTCGTCAAGGCAACTTGTAAATTGTATTGTGTTAACTTTGTTCTTGTATGTGTTGAGAAAATTTTCATGAGGGGGTAATGTTCTAATGTGACCATGGGGTTGAGAATTTTATTTAATTGTTTTATTTACTTTAGTAGGTGATTTCATTTGGGATGTCTTTCTTTTATTACTTTTGCTAAGTATGTTTAGATTAATTTTAATATCTTGTTTTAGTTTTAAGATTTGGGGGAAGTCAAGTGGGTGTAATAAATTTTGTTGGTTGGCTCCTTGAGCCATGTGTTGTCTCTTGTATTGAATGCTTATTTTGAGTGTTGACCACTCCAAATCCCTTGAAAACTCGAATTTGAGTTTGAGGGCAATTTTGGGGGACTTGTGGGACAAGTTAAACTTGTCCCACACTTCCCAAAACCCCTTACCAACCATATCTATGGGTTGGGAATCCAAAAAGGGGATTATTTATTGTTTTGGGAAGTGAAATATGACTTGGAGTGCACTTTTTCTTCATTTTGCATTTATTTTGTGCCTTAAGGCACATGGGAAGGGATGGTTGTGGAAGAGAGTTGTCATTCAACCCAACCACCCATTTATGGTGTTTTGGGATTTGAGTTGACTAAAAGGAGGTGGTCTTGAGGATGTGTGATGTGGCATCCAACTAGGAGCCACATCACCCTCACTCTTCCTTTTGTCTATTTATTGAAACTTCCTCTATTGTGGAGGGGGTTGGAGTTTTCTTTGGTTGAAAGTTCTTTTGTTATTTTGGGAGAGGAGAGATTTGGGAGAAAGAAAAAAAAAAAAAAAAAAGAGCTTGGACTTGCATGCTTGGATTGCTTGGAGGAGCTTGGAAAAAGCTTCTTGGATTAGGCTTCTCCAATGGAGAGGTAGGAAAACTTCTCTTTGTGCTTTCTTTTGTTATTGCTTTGAGCTTAAAATTGAAGAAAATGCATGTTGTTGTTGTATATTGTGAAAAATGGATTTGAATGCTTTTGTGTAGTATGGGAGAGGTCTATGGGAATACTCATGAGGGAGGCAAAAGAGTAGATTAGGATTTTGTGGAGGGAGTTTGAGAGGGATGCCCATCTTGGGTAAGAATGTTTACATTCTACCTTGTTTTTGAGGGAGCTATAAGAGGAGGGAGGCATAAGAGTATGGGAGGTAAAAGGGGTACTTGAGGGAGGCATAAGAGTTATAGGGGCTTGTGTTTTATTGTGGAGGGTTTTGGATGGGCATCTCATCTCAATTGGGAGACATAAGGAAAACATTCCCATAGTTCCTTCTCTTGATTGGCTTGAATGAAAGCCTTTTGTGCAAAATATTGTGTTATTGTGTTTCCTTGTTGTTTTCTCTTTTACCTTGAATGTTGTGAATGAAACTTGTATTGTGGAAGCATGTATTGTTGCCTTGAGTTGGAGACCACCCTTCATTGTGTTGTGTTTGGGGCTCGGGGGTCAATGGAGGAGATTGCTTCTCTTCTCCATTGAATTTTGGTTGGGAGGAGAGTGTTGCCTCTCCCCCTATTTTGGTTGTGAATGAACTACTTGGAACTTGGAGCATGGATGAAGAGCACTTTGGAGCTTGTGGAGACTCTTTCCATTACCTTACATACTTTACTTTGTTGCAAATTTGTAAGAGAAAGAGAGTTGTATCATCTTGTGTTTTCATTGAAAAATAAAAGGACATTGTAATTCATTTTGTGTCAAAAGTTACATATAGTTAAATGCAAATTTTACTTGCAAGATGTATATTATTGAAAGGATTGTAAGACAATAGAGAAATGATGTGTATAATAAGGCTTGTGATAATTTTGTGAATGTAATAATAGAAAGATTGGTTGCAAATACATTCTTGTGAAATGTTGGTTTTATTTCTTTGTATTAATCAAATGAAATGAGTGGTAAAAGCTAGTTCTTTCCTTCTTGTGAATAGATAGCAATTTGAAGGCACCATTACTTTTAAATTTGGGTAACAAGTAGTCTAAATATTGCATTGAAATCGGAATTGCCTAATTGAGACTTGTTGCAAATCATGTCAACATTGTTAAAGAAATGAAGTTTACTTGTTTTTATCTTGTATTCTATAGTTACCAAACCATGAGAGGGAAAGAGTTTAAGTAAATTTTCTTTTTTTTTTTATACTCTTGTCAACATTTCACCATGATTTATTATTATTTGATAATATTAGTATTATTTTAATGCCCACATTGATGAGATTATTGTAGCAATAATGAGAAATATAAATATAAATATATATATATATATATATATATATATATATATTTAGTTAAAATATTTTAATAAAAATGAGATAAACAATATTAAAATAAATAATTTTTTTGGTTAAAACTTCTTTTATTTTTTTCTTCTTCAAAAAAAATATATATATATATATATCACTCTATACACATATATATACATATACATATATATATATATATATATATATATATATATATATATATATATATATATATATATATATATATATGGGTATATACGATTTTTTTTAAAAAAAAATAAAACATATATTATAATAAAGGAAAACGCGTATTTTTTGATTGATTAGTGTCAAAAAAATTTTTTTCTTTTTGGGCTAGACAGCGCGGCCTCATGAGGTTTACAAAGGATTGGGGGGGGGGGCGCGCCCCACCCCCAACCCATATACCTTATGGGGTGGGGATGGGGTCGGCGCCCCTCCCCCAACATACTATCTCCCTCCATTGCTTTGTACGCGCCCATGTATATGCTTTGTCCCTACATGGCTGTATATAGCATGCAAACCAAAAAAAAAAAAACAAAAGAAAATCGCTGCGCGGCCATACCAACAAAACGCGGCTGCCCTTCGGCCCTCCTACGGCCAGTCACTCTTTTCTCGAGATACATGTGTGTGTGTGTATATATATATATATATGAATACATATGTATATATGTTAAATCCGGGCGCCTGGGCTTGGAAAATGCAAACAATCCACCCAAAACCAGGCCAGATCCATAATAAAAAAAAAAAAATCCTCCATTAAAACTGTGTAAAAAAAATTGTTGAGGAGAGTCCCCATGGTTGTGATGGCCTCCATGGATGGAGCTTCTTCCTCCTTCTCCCTTAACCTGCAAGCAAAAAAAAAGAGAAATGAGAACCTTGGGTGTAGGAAGAAAATAAAACTAAAAAAGAAAAAAAAATATACATAAGGAAATCCATAAGGATTTCTAGGGTTTCCTTGCCCAACCTAGATCTAAGGGTGGGGAGAGATTTGATCCAATGGTGGAGGTTATATCCTACACCACTTAAGTGATGGGCTCTTTTGGTGGGAATTAAAAGAATAAATAGAAATAGAAGGGGGGAAAGAATTTGGCAAAAATAGAGTGTGCTTGACCACCCCTCCTAGCAAGCAATTAACCATTATATGCTTATGACCTTGAATTACAAGGTGTGAATCTTATATTATTATAAATTGTTTTAAATAAAAGAAAGGGGGTTTTAATCATTATAAGGGTCCTAAATTAATTCCTCTTGTAACCTGAGTCTAAACAAAAAAAAAAAATTATTTCATAATTTTTCTCTCTCTAAACCTGTTTCGTTTGGTCCTCATGCGAGTAGTTTTTCGGGCATTACATTTTGGTATCAGAGCCAGGGGTTCGAAGCTTGGACCCTTGGGCACACGCAGAACACACGAAACAGAAACATTTAACTTAGCACAGAACCGATTCTTTTAAAAATATGAAACCACAATGTTAATAATTATAGAAAACAACAAATTTAGAAAACTGACACAAGACCTAGAACAACGAACTAACTCTCGCCTTGATCTGTGCAGGAGGCGCGGATTGGGCGAGGGGTCTCTTCATATAGACCTAGATATACCACCACCAGAGCAGGCCGTAGCAGCTCTCCTACCTCAGATCTTGCAGACACTCCAGGATGTCAATGCCGCTATACGCGGAGAGCCCTTGGGAGGACGACTTGCTAGACGTAGTCTGGAGCCATCAGTAGATGCCCAGGCATCCCCTCGACACAGCGAGGAGCACAGAGCAGAGAACTTCCACGCAGAGTCGGTTAGGGCAGAGTCACCACAGAGGGGATATGGGGACAGGATCTCAGGACATAGGGACAGGTCTCGGAGCCCTAGACAGAGGGAGGAGCAGACAGAGAGACCTAGGATTCGTACTACATCAGCTGCAGACCATATCAGGGAGATCCTGAAGCTGCGACCATCTCAGTATTCAGGTGATATAGGCGGTTTTCAGGCAGAGGCCTGGTTGGTGAGCTTGAGCGGATGCTTCAAGCTCTGTCCTTGTAGTAGCAACACGAAAGCTCGTGTAGCGATTCACCTTCTGAGGGATGGAGCAGGAGTCTGGTGGAGGACCGAGGAGCAGAAGCTCCATGTCGACTCAGAGACGGTTACCTGGGAGTTGTTTGAGGAGCGGTTCAGGAGTAGGTATTTACCCAGGAGGTTTATTCAGCAGCGGATAGATGAGTTTCATGACCTCCGTCAGGGATCGATGACAGTAGCTGAGTATGAGAGTCGATTTCTGGACCTACTCCAATACGTCGACTATATGCAGGATGAGAAGGTACGGATTCACAGGTTCATCCGGGGCCTGAACTTGGATTTAGCTGGCGCAGTGCGCATTCATTGCCCACAGACATTAGCAGAGGCCGTGGAGAAGGCCTATATTGCAGAGGAGACACGGGGAAGACACAAGCAGCTAGAGATAGAGTTCGGAGCCGTATCCAGCAGATGCAGGATAGTAGGTCGAAGGGGTCAGTTCCTCCTCCACGGGTGGACAGAGTTCAGAAAAGCTTCTTTTAGGCCACACAAGAAGAAGCAGAAGAGACCCGCCCACCCTACCGACCTCCTCGAGAGATTCGATGCACGAGAGAGGACGTAGTATGGGGCCTCCTCCTAGGGGTCCCATCAGGACACAGGGTGCACCGAGAGCTCAGTCAGTCAGGAGCTCATCAGCAGAGACCTCAGCAGTCCATAGCCGGATCATCAGGATCGGCATCTCAGTCATCTAGAGTACCAGCTGGAGCCGCTTCCCACTGGAGAGGATCAGGCGGCTGTTATGGTTGCGGAGTCGTTGGGCATATTTGGAGAGATTGCCCACTTAACCCTACCAAGGGTAAGACACAGAGCTCAGAGCCTACTGTTGGAGATATGGCACGGAGTCATCGGATTTACGCAGCGGTCGAGAACCGCCAGGCTGAGCATCAGAGCACTGTGATTGAGACGACAGGTAGTATTGGTGGTATTTCCACCTCTATATTATTTGATTCTGGTTCTTCTGATTCATTCATTGCACCATCCTTAGTAGAGTGTTGTAGGCTGGTGGCAGTTAGGCAGGGCCGTAGTTGGGACGTTGAGATGGCTTCTGGAGCCAAGATTTCTGTAGACTCCTTAGTTAAGGAGTGTGTAGTGGATTTGGGACCCTTCACCACTACTTCTGATCTTCGGATCCTTCCATTAGGATCTTATGGCGTCATTTTGGGTATGGACTGGTTGTCTGCTCACAGAGCTAGAGTGGACTGTTACCATAAGACTATTGCTTGCACTGATGACCTTGGGGCGGAGTTAGTGATATCAGGGGTTAAGAGACCCGTTTCTATTCGCACCATCTCCGCTATGCAGCTTAAGCGGTGTGTGCGACGGGGTTGCCAGTTGTATGCTTTTACAGTTAGTGACAGATCAGAGGATGAGTCAGGGGGACCTTCCCTCGATGATCATCCCATCTTATCAGAGTTCGCCGATGTGTTTCCAGGGGAGCTACCGGGATTACCTCCCCCACGTGAGATCGACTTCCATATAGATCTAGTTCCAGGCGCAGAGCCTATCTCACGAGCACCCTATCGGATGACTACACCTGAGTTATGTGAGCTCAAGTTGCAGCTTGAGGGCCTTCTGGAGAAAGGCCTAATCCGTCCTAGCGTATCCCCTTGGGGCGCACCTGTTATCTTCGTGAAGAAGAAAGATGGATCTCTTCGGCTGTGCATTGATTACCGTCAGCTGAATAAAGTAACGATCAAGAATCGTTACCCCCTTCCACGCATTGATGATTTATTTGATCAGATGAAGGGGGCTACCATTTTCTCCAAGATAGATCTTAAGTCAGGGTACCATCAGCTCAGGATTGCGGAGACAGATATTCACAAGACAGCTTTCCGCACGAGATATGGCCACTACGAGTTCACAGTGGTACCTTTTGGTTTGACGAATGCCCCCGCAGTGTTTATGAGTTTGATGAATGGGGTATTCAGGACCTTCCTTGATCGCTTCGTGCTTATCTTCCTTGATGACATTCTGATTTACTCACGCACACGTGAGGAGCACGAGGAGCACCTTCGCCAGGTTCTTCAGTGTCTTCGCGAGCAGCGCCTTTACGGGAACTTGGAGAAGTGTGCGTTCTTTCAGACTGAGGTGCAGTATTTGGGCCACGTTATTTCTGGGGAAGGTATCGCAGTCGATCCTTCCAAGATTCGAGCCATCATGGATTGGCCAGCACCCACTAGTGTGACCGAGGTGCGTAGTTTCATGGGACTAGCAGGATACTACAGGAGGTTTGTTCAGGACTTCTCTCGGATTGCGCACCCCATCACTTCTCTTCAGCGGAAAGGGAAGAAGTTTGTATGGACAGATAAATGTGAGCAGGCCTTCAGTACACTGAAGGAGTGCCTTACGAGAGCACCTATCCTTGCAGTGCCGGATCCTCATGGAGAGTTTTTCGTATGCACAGATGCTTCCTTGGCAGGACTTGGAGGAGTGCTAATGCAGGAGGGTAGAGTAGTTGCCTTTGAGTCTCGCAAACTCAAAGATTATGAGCTCAATTATCCGACCCATGACCTTGAGCTTGCAGCAGTGGTACATGCTTTAGTGCGGTGGAGACATTTTCTTCTTGGCCGGAGATTTACACTCAGGACTGATCACTTGAGTCTTCGCCACCTCTTCACACAGCCCAATCTCAACGCTCGTCAGCGGCGTTGGATGGAGTTACTTTGTGAGTATGACATGGAGATAGAGCATGTGAAGGGAAGGAGAATGTGGTGGCAGATGCCTTGAGTAGATGGAGACATGTGGCTATGGCCACCTCAGTGGGTACAGATTTGAGGAGTAGGATCTTGCAGCAGCTTCCTCAGGATAGTTTCTACCTTGCAGCCAGAGCAGAGATTGAGTCTCAGAGACCTCTTGAGGGGAGGTTTGATGGATTTTCATTAGAGGCAGATGGTCTCCTCAGACACAGAGGTCGGATATATGTTCCCAGAGATGGAGGCTTGAGACATGACATTTTGACAGAGGCTCATCGTGCACCGTATTCAGCCCATCCCGGGGTGAAGAAGATGCACGCCACCTTGAGACAGTTGTACTTTTGGAGAGGACTTCGGAGAGACATAGCTTCTTTTGTATCCCGTTGTTTAGAGTGCCAGAGGGTGAAGGCCGAGCATCAGCATCCAGCCGGCCTTCTCTATCCTCATGCCATACCAGAGTGGAAGTGGGACACCATCTCTATGGATTTTATTGTTGGGTTGCCGACGTCGAGATACCACCACGACGCCATCATGGTCACGGTGGATAAATTGACGAAGGTAGCTCACTTTTCTCCAGTGAAGACTACCTACACGGCTAGTGCAGTAGCACGAGTATATCTTGATGAGATTGTCAGACTACATGGGATTCCGCGGAAGATCATTTGCGACCGCGACCCTTTGTACACCTCCCATTTCTGGACCACCATGCAGTATGCCCTCGGGACGAGGATTAATTTCAGTACAGCTTATCACCCTGAGACAGATGGACAGACAGAGAGGGTGAATCAGATTCTGGAGGACATGCTCAGGATGTACGTGATGGATCATCAGTCGAGATGGGAGGAGTATCTGTATTTGGTGGAGTTTGCCTACAATAATAGTTTCCAGAGTTCTATAGGCATGGCTCCTTTTCAGGCATTATATGGCAGAGAGTGCAGGACACCTCTCAGTTGGGACAGGATTGAGGACAGGGTTTCCCTTGGGCCAGCATTATTACAGGATATGGAGCAGCAGGTTACCTTGATCAGACAGAGATTGCAGGAGGCACAGGATAGACAGAAGAAGTATGCAGACCAACATAGGACAGATCGCAGTTTTGAGGTAGGCACGAAGGTGTTTCTTCGTGTCAGACCGCATAAGAGCCCTATCCGTTATGGAAAAGGTTCTAAGCTTGCTCCTAGGTTTGTGGGTCCCTTCGAGATCTTGGAGCGCCTCGGTCCCTTGGCCTATCGCCTAGCATTGCCACCTAGCTTATCGCGCGTCCATGATGTATTTCACGTTTCTGTGCTTA